>SNQJ01S0024146.1:54343-72088 GCA_010110895.2 Picea sitchensis | reverse complement strand
TTAAGCATTCTAACATTCCAATGAAACTGATTAGAGATGTAGATCTGCAATTGGAAGAAGTAATCTTAAACCCTTATCTACAAATCATACCTTATCAACATGAAAGATCAGATGTTTTCCATGAAAGTTTTGAATTATCTATCGTACATGATCATATTATGTTGAAGAATTTATCACCAAAATGGAGTGAAAGTTTTAATGAAAATGAAGATGAATGTTTTGAGAATACCATTGTTAAATATCATAGCTCAAGAGATTCTTTTCATGTGCTTATTTTTTATTCCTTTTACTCTTTATATCCTGATCTCTTCTTAGATTATGGTGGACTCGATACCTTACCCGCAGTATCTTACTCTTTGCCATCACAATCAAATCTTTTGGATATGCCAAAATTTGGTGAAATTAATTCCAAACATAACATTTATGAAATCGGATTTGACGCTCTTTCACTTTTATCACTCGCATGGGAAAAATACATGTTGCAAGATGATTTTACACGATTTATTTTTGAAAAAGATAATGCACTTATCCTTATGGAGATTGAATATTCTACATTGCATATTCGTTGTTTGATTGGTTCGAATTTTAATGTTTATGCTTCACATTTTGAAACGATCAATCTCATCAAAGGAAGCATTCAAACCAATAATCTAACTGATGTCATGAATCCTCTTATGATGTGTTCCTCGTTGATGTATCCATTTCATCAAATTCATAGTTTGCATCCTAATTTGTATGACAGGATCTTAGAATGGCTTGAAGATTCGTATCTAAAAAATCTTCACAGTAAAGATAAAGTTGTGCTTGCTTTGTTTTTACCTAAATATCTAGGAAGTAAGCATAACATGATTCTCTTAGATCTTTCATGTGAAGAAATTGATGAACACTTGGAGAATTGTCAGGAGGATGGGGCACTTCGACCTTGGTTGATGGTTATGTCAGGTCCCTATAATAATGACAAGTTTTCCAAACTTACTTACACTCTTACATGCCATTATGACCCATATCACGACAAGATTGCAGAATGGTTGGAGGATTCGTACACCGAGAAGTTTCAAGGGAATGGTAAGGTCATGCTTGCTTTATTTTTAAATGATGATGATAATGGTAAGTATGATATATTTTTGTTATTTTTCGATATACTACCATTCTTGTTAGTAATATTTGATTTTGTTTCCATTGCAAGATTGGAGTTACTCCGATGGCTACATTGGAAGCATGACTTCACTTCGTATTTTTTATTTGTTTAGTAGTTAGAGTAGGTTTAGGAGTAGGTTTTCTTTTAGTTTTATTTCTCAATATTTTTTTTTGTAATAATGCAGTTATGAACACAAGCGGGCACACCAAGAGAACCATAATATGAATGTTGTCAGGGAAGTCCACTTTAAATCTTTTTCTCTCTTCTTTTTATTGAATATTCCTTTTCGAAAACGCAGTATCATCATGAAAATTTTAAATGGAAAGTAAAGAGATAAGTAAATTTGAACTATCAATTCAACCTTGACCCAAGGTGCCACGAGTAGGACTGCACTCATCTTAATAAGGATTTTCTTTATTTTTAGTCTCTTTTATTTTTAATAATAATGCTTGGTCAAAGTAACATCTTATGCATCACTATCTTAAGAAAAGAACTTGCCCGCACATGATATTTTATATGATTTAGTTCTTCCTTTATTTTACAGTGAGATGATAGCGGATACTAAAACTCAAGTTTATCTTTGGCCAAAATCATTTCCTAAAAGGTTATCTTTTGCTGGTTTGATTTTGTTTACTTCTGATTTTGAATCCCATTAGTAAAATTTGATTTGGTTTGTTGTGTGTTTTTGTTTTCTTTGATTATTTTGAATGAGTTTTCTTCTTATCTTTCTTTTTGAATCAATATATTTCTGATCAAAGAACTATTGTCGAAGGAATCATTTATTTTAAGACTTGTGTTTTTCAAGCAAATTGAAATAGTTCAAAGAGGTCCCGATATTAAGATATAGCTCAGACAATTGATTTTTAAGTCAATTGTCACTCTCATTTTGTCCTCAAATTATCTTTGCTAGAGTATTACACCAGAGATATGGTTTAAATCTTAGAGAATTATGATGATCTTTTAACTTTTTACGCCGTTCATATTCTTAAGGAACCATTTTTAAGTGCTTCCCCATTCTCTAGATGATTTCCTAAAAGAAATCTAAAATCTCTAAACCATGATAAAACTTCCAATTTTGAAAGAAAATAAATAACATGGTCAACTATTTACCTGTATTGCAATTAACCTCCAGTATCACCCCGCTCTCTTTGTCATCAATAAATCTATAATTGTATTATTATTTAAAAGTGACATAAGAGGGTTGAAAGCACTTATGTGTGGGAAGTGTGTGTAAACCCGTCGGGGTACTGAACAGGCTCGCTGGCAGCGGGTAAATGCACACATGATACCAAGACAACTTCGTCGGGGTACTGAACAGGCTCGCTGGCAGCGGGTAAATGCACACATGATACCAAGACAACTTCGTCGGGGTACTGAACAGGCTTGCTGACAATGAAGCAATGTCAGGTCGAGAGGTAGCAGGTATATGTTTTTAAATTAGCTTTTATGGAAGTATACATCATGTGGATACAACTGTTGGATGGGATTAAAGCATTTGAGTGGGTTAAATGACATCCTTCTCGAGGCTATGGACGCCTGCTGGAAGCAGTGGCTCTGTCAAAGGTATTGAAGTTCTTTTATAAACATCATGACTCTTTGATTAAGACATTATTTCAGGTCATAATCTTCTGCAAAGAAAATTCTATTGTCTGATTATAACATTGAGCTTACCCTAATACTATATGGTCTCAAAGTGAATTTATTTCAGGGAGCTTAAATCATTTTTCAAGTCTTATTGTTTTCTTCCTGAGATGAAATCTTACCAGATCAGAGATAACTGCTTCACCCAATAAGTCGCCATTTGTTGGGCCTCAACAACTCCCCCTAATTTTTTACAAAATTTAAAGGCCCCCCATTAGAATCTTGATAATTATAGTGAGCTACAGAATCAACCTTTTCAAATAGTTCCATACCTTGACTCACTTTGAGACAAACTTAAAACATTCACTATAGTATGAGACATTTATTACAAGAGTATATGTCAAAAGTTAGAAACGAGCATAAAAATCTCAATTTCAACAAAAACATTAATTTTTATCAAATGTTTACTTTCGTTTAAATTATGATTATGTGTTCATTATTTTGCTCATTAGCAAGTTTGACTATTTTGAATAATGAGTTCAATACTTCATCAAACAATATCTTGGTTCGTTTCTCATTTTCATGAAATCATTTGGTGATATTAATTAATTATTATTTTTTTTTTTCATTTTGCATCTCATTTCAAAATAATAATAATAAAATAATTATCTATCATTCGTTTGATTTTGTAAAAAACTAAAATTAATATTTTTTTTCCATTAAATTGAAGCTTCTAGATCATATTTGAAAACAAATTATAAACAATGTTTGTTTATAAGTTATAGTTATATAGTTAGTTCAAATTCATTTTTTATTTTTCTAGATTTTGTTTTATTCACAATTTTTAGGTTATTAATTTAGGTTTCTTTTTGTTTCACAAGTTTCTATTATCAAATATTTGTTACAGATCTGATCATGGCTTGATTGTATTATCCAAATATGTTCAAGATGATTGATCCAAAAATAATTTTGGATTGCTACAAATAATTTTATGAGCAACAACAGATAAAATTTGGAAAGGCGTCAAGATCAGACAGACGATTTTGCAGAACTGATTTCAGATAAACCGTGAGGAATTTGAAGAAACGGTTGAAAATCCAGAACCAAAATGGACCCATTTACCTTTCACGTAGAGATTTTCCCAAACAAATGCACGATTTGAGAGATATTTGGGTCTCTTTTAGAGACAAATTTCAGGTGGCAGAAATTAATAGTGACGCCCGGATTGCTCATTCATTTTTATAAATATATGAGAAAGATCAGAGCCAAGGGATCCAAGAATTGGAGAGAAGGATTTTAATCCTTTCTCTTTTGTATATTATTGTTTTTGTAAACTTTTTATTTCTTTTCAAATGGAGTAATGGATGGCTGGAATCTTTGGGAGAATGGACGAGTATTTTCAAAGAAGAATATGGAATTCTAGGTTGCTTAATGGCTTTTGTCCTGTAAGTAAAATGATTTTACTTTCATTATAATATATTCATATTCTTTGAATAATTGATTATGCATTGATTTAAATAGATTTAGTCTTTTTTATCAATACATGGTTAATTATTATCATTTATGTATTAATTTTTTCAATCTTTAAAGTCTATTATCCAAAACTATTCTTCGAGGACTACAGAATGGACAAATGATTCAAAAAACTTAATAGAATGACATATATGCATTTTGGCTTTAGCCTTTTGTTTATAATGTTGTTATTTATGTTTTTTTAATCATGTTACATGTGCAGGGCTGATATCTTTAGATTAAATGATCTGTGATGTGTAGGAGGTTTATATTATAAATACCATCTATCATTTGCTCCTCAAAATACAAATGTTGTGATCATATCTTCGATTTAAATAATGAGATTTATCTTTGAGTTTTAAATTGAATGATAAAATGCATAGATNTTTTACTTTCATTATAATATATTCATATTCTTTGAATAATTGATTATGCATTGATTTAAATAGATTTAGTCTTTTTTATCAATACATGGTTAATTATTATCATTTATGTATTAATTTTTTCAATCTTTAAAGTCTATTATCCAAAACTATTCTTCGAGGACTACAGAATGGACAAATGATTCAAAAAACTTAATAGAATGACATATATGCATTTTGGCTTTAGCCTTTTGTTTATAATGTTGTTATTTATGTTTTTTTAATCATGTTACATGTGCAGGGCTGATATCTTTAGATTAAATGATCTGTGATGTGTAGGAGGTTTATATTATAAATACCATCTATCATTTGCTCCTCAAAATACAAATGTTGTGATCATATCTTCGATTTAAATAATGAGATTTATCTTTGAGTTTTAAATTGAATGATAAAATGCATAGATTGCTTCCAGATTTATCTTGTTGTAATTATGTATAATTATGAGATCACAGGTTTATGTTTGTGTTTCCTTTTCTATCATTAAAACCTACGCTGTCAATACATGTTCTAAATTTATTTAGAACAGTCATAAGGTTCATTGCATATTTCTCTCTTGGACATGGCAGTTGGATGTTCACCACTCATGCAGATGCTTGGATACACCTCACTAATTCACTGACATGAGAGCTTCTTTGTATTTTTCTGTCATTTACATATCATTGAAACTAGAATGTATGGTTCAGCTTTCACTATCCACATGTTCATGTTTCATTAATGTTTTTTGCAAGATTCTTTAAATTTATAAAAGAAAAACAATAAATATTTTTATGTGCTTTCTTTATCTGCTTCTTAGAAGCAATCATTTTTCACATCGTTTTTCGTAAGTTTCGATTAAAACTTGCATCTTGTGAATCATGTGAATAAACGAGACTTGTATATCTTCTGTTTAAATACAATTACTATAGTTACAGTTGAACATATGTACATATATATAATATGTTTAGTAATTAGTTAGTTATTTCTCTCTTTTATTCGTTTCTTTTAGGATTTGGCTAACGGAGCCATTAAACCCGTCAGAACGAGTTACACCAAACGGCTTGGGTTATTTAGACAACCCCGGACCAGACTCGTTCTTCCAGTTGACGGACGGTCAATTTCGCCTGTCAACAGTACCCAGGGGAAATAATAGTAGATAAGGCCATTTTTAATAAACAAGTCCTAGTGTGAATGCAATAAATGTAAGAGGAGCTACTAGAAGGTTTTGCTTCTAGAAGGTTCCTCCTCTATAATGTTCTTAGGTGGTTGGTAGCAATATATAAAGGGTTTGACCAATGTAATGGGAAACCAAAGAAGCATTATATTTGGAGCAACATCTCATTAGGAGGTTTCCCCCTCAAAGAGACAACTGAACAAGAGTGGATCCCTTCCTCAATAGGATATATTGTATGGTGGTGTCCTATCCTAAGAGTTTCATAATAATAAAGTGCAGGTTTCTTCTATATTGTTCTCAGATATATTGTGCATATTTTGTGTTCATATATTTGTTACTTAACACGTGTTATCAGAGCACTTTCTTCTGCCACAAATAAAAGGGATTTTTTTTTTTCTATTTTGTAGATTTTTTCGAAGAAAAAAAAGAGGGTCGCAACACTCCAGACAATTCCTATAGTTTTATATGTATAATTTTAATAAACTAGTTGTCTAAGTTCCTATCTGAAAAACAACCAATCTCAATAATAAAACGTCTAAAACAGGGTCCGGGAAGTGAAATTATTAGCATTTTAAAATCTACAATTTTTCAGGGTTTTTCTGCAGACAGTTGTGTGATTTTTTTGATTTCTGTAGCAATTGGTGTCAAATTTTTCCAAACAAATTATAGATCTGAGTTCCTATTGCAAAAATATCCCATTAAAAAAAAAAAAAAAAAAAAACCGTCTGAATCGGAGCTCCGGAAATGAATATATCGTTGATTTAAAATCAACCATTTTTAGGGTTTTTTGTGACGACAACGGGACTACATAGCTCATATATTTTGACATGTGCTCAAATTGTTGCCATATCAATTTCATGGAGTAGAGTAATTTCATAGCTTTCATTTGGTATATTATATGTGGTGTTTCCAAAGGATATCTTCTCTTCAATCCTCATGGGCCTAGAGAAATTCCACCAAGATATGCGCTGAGATTTTGAACCCTTCAGGAAAGACATCTGGAACGATTGTTGAAAGACTCGAGAGACCATAACCAAAGGCCAGGAGAAGTGTAATATGGATATCATCAACATTTACACCAAGACAAAATATGATCCAGAAAGATATGCATGGTATAATTTAGAGTTTGATTGTGATGATTGGTATATGGAGAGTTATAACATGGAGATCATCGACCATTGTGTCACATAAGAATATAATCAAGAAACACATGTTTGGTCTTATTGGGAGGTCGAATGTGATGCTTGGTATATGGATAGTTGTAATTTTTTGGATGACAACCATTTTCATATTATATTGGATGACTCCACTCCACCTTTTGTAGAGCACTTCTAGAGAGAAGACAAGAGCCTTCTATGCATACTCTTCTTCAATGNCGAATGTGATGCTTGGTATATGGATAGTTGTAATTTTTTGGATGACAACCATTTTCATATTATATTGGATGACTCCACTCCACCTTTTGTAGAGCACTTCTAGAGAGAAGACAAGAGCCTTCTATGCATACTCTTCTTCAATGTTCTTATTCTCCAATACTCTTGGATGATTTTTTGGCTGACTCTACATATTTGGATCCACATGACTAGTATTGATCTTGGGAGCATCATTCTCAGTTAGTTATTGAGTTCTAACATCTTCATCGTGGAGTTCACATGAGCACTTGGACATGGGACCCAAGTTTACAGTGGTGGTTGGACTACTTCAACATGGTGGCTTGCACTCCTACATGAGACCCTGGTTCTCTAGCCTACTTAAGCATTGTGGTCCACATTATCCATGGGACCCTGGTATATGGTTGTACACCCTCATAACAAGCGTTGAGGACAACGCTTTCATAAGAGGGATGGAATGTAATGTAGCTAGTGGGAACAATATGGGGTACCTAGAGAAGTACCCAAGGGGAATACTAACAGATAAGGCTATTTTTAATAAATAAGGCCTAGTGTGAATGTAATAAATGTAAGAGGACTTACTAGAAGGTTATGCTTCTAGAAGGTTCCTCTTCTAGAATGTTCTTAGGTGGCTTGTAGCACTATATAAAGGGGTTCAATCAATGTAATGGGAAAGTCGAGAAGTATTATATTTGGATCGGTATCTCATTAGAAGGTTTCCCCCTCGAAGAGGCAAGTGAACAAGAGTGGATCCCTTCCTCGATGGGATCTATTGTATGGTGTTTCCCTATCCTAAGGGTTTAATAATAATAAAGTGTGGGTTTCTTCTATATTGTTCTTGGATCTATAATGGAGCTTTTGTATTTAGATATTTGGTACTTGACACCTTCATCAACACTAGTCGACTCGACTCCACATGAGGTATGGTTTGGTAAGAAGGCTTCACTTCCACATCTCAAAGTATTTGGTTGTTGTTGACTCATAAAATCACCAACTAAGCCACCAAGCCTGCAAATGATTGCATGGCACTATTTTTAAAAAATTCTTATTATCTACTATTATAAATACTTGACTATAGGTGGGACCCCCTAGTTAAAGAAAATAAATTGGCCATGCACTTGTTCTAAATGATGATCATTTTCAGTCTTCTTGATAGAGACAAAAATTTGGGTTCGTTCGAATCCACTTTTTTGTGCTTCGATCCTCGGACCTGTCGGTTATGTCCCCACGAAATGGACTAAAACGAGTCCTCAACAATGATTAAACTCAACAATTCTCCCTCGATGCACCTTGAATTTACTTCGGAGTCTCTTCTCCATCTCGACCTCATTCTACTCATGATCTCGACACTTTGACACTCATTGCAATCATCACAGGCCCCTTTAACTATTCGGTTCTCCACTGGTTTCTTGCTTCACCTACTAGTAATCTAGGGTGACTTGGAACTCGATACAAAACGTCGATCTTCCATACCACTGACATAATACAAAGAGAGGTTGTGGGGTAAATGAGTGGTTTAGAAAATCGCCATGAGAGGGGCGATCACTCCAAACGTGGACATGTAGCAAAGGTGGTAACCTAACATTGTGAAAATGTAATCATTAGCGATTGGAAACTTCACCTAACATTCACATCTAAATCTAGAACTGTTATATTTTGCTAGATCACATAAATGAAACCATACAAGCGGACAAGAACCATTCAACAATCTCTCGTATTTATTTGTCAGTGCATTCGTAGCCCATTCACACTGATACACCCATGAATTTGATTTACACTTGGATCATCGTCGATCCGTCCTGTGATTGACGATGGAACTCTGTCTATACTAGAATGCATGTTCCTCCTTACAAGAATGGACTTGCAAATATTTATTGTTCTTCCAAATCTACATGATTCTATTGTGTCTTCATTATACACGTGTAAATTTAGAGGTTGACACCCACATTGCACATAGAATCCAAATACACAGAATCACAAGAAATAAAGGATATAGCTAGCTCATATCACACACGACTTCCATTACAATCGAGATCGGAAATACATGATATGTCCTCTCTGGGCCTGGCCGTCCTCTCGGCCTGATTTACATCGTGAATGGTTGCCTCTTCATGTCGACAAGCTTACAAATTAAAAGTAAACAATACAATGCTCAGATCATTTCAGATCCTAGCCAATCTCTATCTATTCCTAAAATATTTGACTATAGGCTAAAATAGAAATGAGTTACATGTCATCTAAACTCACACGTACACAATCACGAAGAAATATCATCTTTCTTTAACAGATTCATCTTCTAGAGGCTGAAAATTGAAAACGAGTCAATGGAGGGTTGATGCTCCTGCATCAAACTCCCAAGGTACAAAAATTCATGATCTCATGACCATGTGCCTTTGTTGTTGCTTCCTCCTTCAACTATGGTCTTCCATTTCTCCATGCATCACTAAGCTTGTCCATACTCAGTCAGTGAGTTGCAAACAGTCTCTGTAGCAAGCCTCTGCACTTGCTACGAATACCTAACTAAGCTTCTCTCCTTGAGCTTAGTCTTTTGGTATTTCAGATTCCCTCCACTGGAATCTCTTGAGCACTCCTTTCTCATCTTGGCTTCCGCATCTATTCACTCTCTCGCAAAGAAATATTTCCCTGCACTCTGATACCACTTGATCCTTTGATCCTCGAACCCATGGGTTATGTCCCCATGAAATGGACTAAAATAAGTCCGCAACAATGATTAAACTCAACAATTCTCCCTTGATGCACCTTGAATTTTCTTCAGAGTCGCCTCTCCATATCGACCTCGTTTTACTCATGATCTCGGCACTTTGACACTCATCACACTCATCACAGTTCCCTTTAATTGTTCGGTGCTCCATTGGTTTCTTGCTTCACCTACCAGTCATCTAGAGTGACTTGGAACTTGATACAAAACATAAATCTTCCATACCAGTGACATAATACAAAGAGAGGTTGTAGGGTTAATGAGTGATTTAGAAAACCACCATGAGAGGTTGTGATCACTCCAAACCTAGACATGTAGCAAAGGTGGTAACCTAACAATGTGAAAACGTAACCATTGGCCACTGAAACCTTCACCCAACATTCACATCTAAATTTGGAAATGTTATATCTTGCTAGATCACATAAATGAAACCATACAAGCGAACAAAAACCATTCAACAATCTCCCATATTTATTTGTCAGCACATTCGTAGCCCATTCACACTGATACACCCATGGATTTGATTTACGCTTGGATCGTCGTCGATTTGTCCCATGATCGATGATCGAACTTTGTCTATACTGGAATGCATGTTCCTCCTTACAACAGTGGACCTGCAAATCTTTATTGTTTTTCTAGATCTACATGATTCTATTGTGTCTTCATTATACACATGTAAAGTTAGAGGTTCAAACCCACATTGCAGACTGAATCCAAATACACAGAATCACAAGAAATAAAGGATATAACTAGCTCAAATCACACACGACTTCCATTACAATCAAGCTCAAAAATACATGATACGACCTCTCTGGGCCTAGTCGTCCTCTCGGCCTGATTTACATCATGAATGGCCACCTCTTCAAGCTGACAAACTAACAAATTAAATGTAAACAATACAATGCTCGGATCATTTCAGATTCGAACCAATCTCTATCTATCCCTAAAATCTCTAACTATAGGCTAAAATATAAATGAGTTACATGTCATCCGGACTCGCGTGTACACAATCACGAAGAAATCTCATCCTCCTTTAATAGATTCACCTTATAGAGGCTGAAAATTGAAAATGATTCAGTTGGGGGTTGATGCTCCTGCATCACTTCTTTAGTCTTGTTGACACATTTTGCTCCATAAGTGATGGTTGAAAAGGTATAAGTCTCTTCCTTAGTTATTAGCAAAAAAAATGGATATGTTAATAGTTGTTGTTCATTTCACACATTTCCAAAAGGTTGGTGTCATGTTACAATGATCTCATAGCATATACCACTTTAATGTGCAAGTTATAAGGTGGAATTTACATTTTAAAGTTTGGTCCAACATGAAACAATACTCAAACAACTTAACATAGCCTTGCATGTTATATGAAGTATCGAGCTCTCATATGTTATATGAAAAGGTAGCATGATGAAGTTTAAATGTTGGAAATGCCTTTTAAACACTACACACATGGTATATTATATGCTTTCATATTGGTTTCACATGGCATGGTGCTACTACTTGAGCTTGCCTTTGACATTTACTATGATGTATATGCCTCGTCGCGTCATTTGACTGGGGATGAATGTGGTTTAAATTAAATCATGGCCACAGTTCCAAGAGTTATTAAACCCTTGTTGATTTGGATATCAAGCACGTGAATTGTTGTATATTTGGCTTGGAATATGGCATCGTGATTTGTCCTAGTTGATTGGTAGAAGTGTGACCTGGAAAAGGAGTTAATGTGAGGTGGCGTGAGGTCTCATGCATTGAATGCATGGATGCAGGGTTTTCATTGGGGTTACCACCTTGAGCATTCCAACATTTTCATTTTGTTGGTCTTGGAATTGAGCTCTTGAGTGATTGTCCTATTCGACCCTAATTGTGGCCTTCCTGGCATTGAAACTTGTTTTTTTTTCAAAGGAATAAACAAGTTGTTAGTGAAGGTATGTAATTGTATATTATTTTCATCAAATACATTCAGAAATTTGCAGTGATAATTTGAATTTAGATGTGTGATTGTGACTGAATTTGTTGCTTGATGTTGGACTCATTCTGTAGCATTTTCGTTCCTCGGAGAATGATGGATTCATTTGCACTCTCATTATTTGTCTCATTGTTTCGTTTTCATCCAAAAAGATGTAGAAGCTTGTTGGGTTTTACGATGGCTTCTAGGGTTTTCTCCTTCAATATATTCCAGTGTGAATATTGGATCTTTAACTTCTGCTAATATTGACACAATCTAAATATTATTCATTACCCTTACCCTTTCACGTCAAATTTTTGTTGCTTAGTAATAAACCACCTCACCACCTCGATGTAATGATATGCATTGGAAAGAAGCCTTGTGTTGTTTTGTTATACTCTCTGCCTGGAGTTAGTGTTTAATGGTTATTTCAAACTTCTGTTTGGGTTTCATTTTTGTACTCCTCTCTCCAAAATAAATTGGTCTCTAGCCAAGGTTATTTTGAAGAAAGAATGGAATATATGCTCGGCCTAGTTTCAAACCCATGCATTGACATTGATTGGATTATCCTCAATACTTAACCTTGATTTTTACACTTCTGTGTAATGAAGTTTTTGTTTCAAAATTATAAAATGGTTCTTGGGTTTTCTTCGAACTAGTAACCCTAGCACTCTTCGATATTCACCTTTCACAGTAGGTATAAAAAGGGTATTATCCAGTTCAATTCCTGGTCATGATTGGATATGAAAGAAAATGAATGAAGTTTGTTTGATTGGTTATGTTTGACAAATGAAGATGGTTGCTTTAAAAGTAATGTGTGATACATAAAATTGTTTGGAACATTGAATATGTTTTTGGGGCCACACCTGTATGTTTTGTTTACACACATAAATTGTTTGGAATTGGTTCAGTTTGAACTCGAATACTTCGAAGAATAAGCTACAGGATTACAATAATATTTTGGTCTTAAAAGGGTATGTGAATGGTTTGTTCTCTTGAGATAAAAATTGCCCAAATCTAGTTTTGAATCTCACTGTACAAATGAATGATTTAAATGGTGATATAAGTTGTATTGATTTATTGGTTGTTCGCATGCTAAGTTTCAAAGGCACCTACACTTTCTCTTGAAGTCAAACTTAACTTGGTTGATTACATTTCGTTGTTTGCCAAATTTTGGAATTAACTCAGATGTTGTTGTTGAAAGAAAAATCCAAATGAATGGCATATGTTTGCAAATGTTGGGTATACTTGCATATGGTTTTGGATATTGAAATTAAAATGTGATGGGTTTGAAGACTTCATGATTGGTTTTATATTTACAAGGTCAGATCCCTCATACTACCACTTTTCATTAGTTATCCCTCATTCCAATCTCCATCTATCATTTCAAAAGATTATTTATTCCCCCTCGATATAAAAATTGAAGGCTTTTTCTATCAGATTGATATCAATATTTAAAGGGAAAGAGTATTTTGTGGATGATATGTTGACCATAATTATGTTATGGAATGATATATTTGACAAGTTCAATTTTGCTTAGGGCCAAACCCCTTCATATTTTCATTTTTCATGAATTATTCCTAGCTCCCAAGTTCCACCTTCATTTAAATTCGTTTTTCTTCCCTTGATGCCTACTTATGGTAAAAATCAATATTGATGGGTGTTTAATGGAGCATAAATGAAGAGATTGTTGGAAGATAACCATATTTCACATACATTTAATGTAAATTATTTTTTAACACAATCTTCCTTATCATTATTACATTTTTTGTACATTACAAACCCTACCATATTCCCAAATGCATTTTCTTTCCCATGTTCTTAAATAATAATTATTGTATGAGATGAAGAATATTCTAAGGGCAGAATTGATGTTTTTGGTTGATTTCCCTGAATGTCCATGGTTTCTTGCATGCTTGTTTGCTATCAACAGAGCTATTCTAAGTTATGTTATGGAAATAGTATTTGATGTTTATTAAGTTATTGCTTGCATGCTCTAACTTTACCTTGTATTTATAGATGAGCGTCTTCAATAGAGGGAGTGGTGGCAGAGGAAATAGGGAAAGAGGAAGAAGGCCTAATGAGTTTTGGGGCAATAAAAGACTTTGTTTTTTCATCCATTTTGATGTCGATTTAGATGAATTCAATCATATCTTGCAAACTGGTTTCCTTAACTTGGCAGGACAAGGAGTTTTCCAACCTCGTCCTCCACCTGAAAGACCATTCTACCAACCTCATAATAGCCTTTCTGGTATTCCTATTCAACCACATGTTTCTATGTAGCCTAAAGTCCCAACCAATAATGGTTGGAAGGATGTTGTTAATCCTCCTCGAAACCAAATTCAAGGTTGGCCAACAGTCTCATTTCCATTACCCCTACCTCCTCCACCTAAACGGTATGCACTGCATGTTTCATTAAAAGCTTCTCGTGTCCACTCTCCTCAGCCATTAAAGAACCTAAAATCCCAGATTCAAGAACTCGATCCTAGCAAAGGCAAAAGGCATGTCAATTATACCAACTCTGATTAGTCAGTGACCTCATCACATTTCATCACCTCCCATTCATAGCATCCCAAACATCAAGATAGGCATATTTCCTTTGGGGACGTGCACCCAAAAACTTCAACAACAAGAGGTAAATCACTTGTAAATGAAAGTTTGGAAGTCATAAAGGTAGCATGGTCACAGGGAAGTGAAAAAGGGCAAGCTGCCTCACACAAAAATATGACTTCTGATTTTGATGATGTTATTCCACGATTTCACTGTTAGGACATATCCGATTATTTTTGGACACTAGTATGTATTTTTGGAATAGTTTGATCACTCAACGTTTTGGACATATTTTATAGTACTTTTATGAGTTGTTGATGACATATTTTTGACATATTATGACAACTCATGACTAAGGAAACAACATGATATATTTATTTTTTATAAATATGATTTTTTATAGAGGAGGAAAAAGATGAATATGTTAAAAATTAAACATAAAATCCTTAGGGGGTCCCACCTATTAGTTAATATTTATTTTATCCTTATTAATTATTATTATTATTTTATTAGTTGTCCCCATTAACTAAAATTAGTTAATGACTTAACAAAAAGTAGTTGAACTTCTCAAACTACTTTTGAAAAGAATAAAAGAAGATTTCAAGGGACAAGCAAGAGGAGAGTGATAGAGAGAACAAATCTGATAAGATTTGCTCTTGCTTCTTAAGTGAGATTACTTTACTATTTCATTCATCTATGAAATACATAATTGATAAGGACTTCTTGTTGATAGCAGGATCCTCCAGAAGGTGGTCATAAGGAGAGCCAAAAAGTATTGATTTGCTGATATACTTCACAAGGTTGATCACATGTGTCTGATAGTTTGTGGATTCTTATTAGATTTCTAGATTAGTTTTCAATATTGATTGAGGATTTTGTGCAGAGACAAGGTAGTAGCATTGTGGCCTGTCATTTTAGCTTCGTTTCAGAGGTTTCACTTAATGATACCAATGGTCTTTGTATGGTGCAATACACCATCTTTGACAACCAAGTCTCATTCTGGTCCTTACCTTTTGGGTATGAAGAATGTTGTTGGTTGTATTCCAGACTTGAATAAATAAAATCTTTGGATGGTTTTGAAGTCTTATTTGAGTTTTTCTGTGTAATCTTTATCAAATTTTTAGTTCTAAAGTTGTTAAAAAATTATTCAAAAATATTTTTTGTTATGAGTATTTTCTTTTTCTTGACATACTTCAATTATAAAATACAACATTGATTCTAAGGATATTTTTCTTGAGAATTAATTGAAATTTTTGTGAAAGAGGCTCTAAACACAGGGTGATAATCTCGACTATTTTGCTCTAGCTAAGCAAAATTTGAAAAATGTTGGTATTGGGGTAAAACCAATTCCTTTTCATCAACAGTTGTGATGCATTTGTCCATGTTCCCAAGGAAAAAAGGAACAAATTGGACAAGAAGACAGTCAAGTGTATTTTCATTGGGTACAAGGATGGAATGAAATGATATAAGCTATCGGATCTTGCATCAAGGAAAACAATGTACAATTGAGGTGTGGTCATTTAGGAAGTTGGTGGAACTTCCAAGTCTGAAGAGGTTCAAACTGAGAAAGAGCTAGTGAAGGTGAGGTTTGAACTAAGGAATGAAGAAGATGATTTAGATGAGCCGATTGAATCAGATGAAGAGGAATAACGGTTGACCTTGATTGTAAGGAGGTCTAAACGAGTGAGAAAACTAGTTGAAAGGTATATTCAACCCTATTTTTATTCCACATTTGTGTTATCTTCCATTGACGAGGAGCCCAAGTAGGCCAAGGAGGTAGTCAAATCGATAGAGGGTAAACTCTGGAAGGACACCATGGTAGAAAAGATAGAATCCTTGGACAAGAATGAGACGTGGGGTTTGGTCGAATTACCTAGTGGCAGAAAACTTCTTGGTAGCAAGTGGGTATTCAAGAAAAAGATGTACGCAATAGGTCAAATCAAGAAATTAACTCCCATCAGAGTAATAATGTATATGGATGCAACAATTGATCTTAAAATAGAGCAAATGGACATGAAGACAACGTTCCCACATGGGGACCTAGAAGAAGAAATCTACATGAAACAACTTGAATGATTTGCAATAAAGGGCAAGAAAGAGCTAGTGTGCAAATTGAAGAGATCCCTTTATGGTCTAAAGTAATCACCAAGGATGTGGTACCAAAATTTTGACATATACATCCTTAGTTTGGGATTTGTGATAAGAAAAGATGATCACTGTGTATACTCCAAGGAAGAAGGAATTCGTTCCATATATGTAGTTTTGTATGTCGATGACATGTTGTGGGTCAGAAACATCATGGGCACAATAAAGGAGGTGAAGAAGTAGCTATCCCAAGTTCGAGGTGAAGGATCTCAGTGCAAGAAATTTCATTTTGGGAATGGAGATTGTAACACCCTGTTTCCCCTAGTCTGTAAAAATAATTATATTGGCCAAGAACTATGACAAACTCAAAGACGTGAATGTTTGATTTAACGGACCTTTGTATAAAAGGTCGATGAATGTAAATTATGTTATGAATATGTGTTGCATGACTGTTGGGAGGGGGATGTGCTAAAAGAGACCATGATGGCTAATGAGAGGTGGTGGAAGGGACCTGGAATGGTTGCGTTAACTTCCACTGAGCCAGTACTGTACTGGTTTATACTTGCTCACAAACCAAAGCAGCTCTCTGATCCCGTAATGGATTTCCCGTCAGATTGGTAGGTGGGTTGGCTCCTCAAGAGTTAATGAGGGGATGGGGGTGAACCGCCCATCCGTAACATCCCTCAGACCTGACCACGGATGGCCGAATTCGTGCCACACGCAACATTGCAGACAAAAAGTGGCAAGAGAGGAAATGTGGTAGAGGAGAGAGCAGTGCGTGCGACGAGGATCACAAAAAAGACTTGAGAAACCCTGGAAAACACAGGGAGTTTTGAATACCAAGAGAAGGAGAGTAACCTTCATCTTGGATTATTTTTCCTGCATCAAGAGAAGGAGAGTAACCTTCGTCCTTGATTTCTGTTGAGATGGAATTAGGAGTCTGAACCTCAAAGCATCGTGGTCTAGCTCGGGGGTGGCTAGTGGTAAATCCGTTTGGAGTCACTAAGCCTACGGTTGGGTGGAAACGAGCACCCCTCTTAGCAGTTGCATCACGCCTGGTAGATTTGATAAGTATTTTATACCTTGTATCTTGAACTGAATATCGTGAATGCATGCTTGTGTTTATATGCCCATAATAATTTCTGTGTAGAATGATTGCCTGGTGTTTTAAACTGGAAATAATGGATGCATGTGTATGCTTATATGTCATCGCTGGTTTCTGTACAAATGGTTAAGTCTAGGGCCGGAAGGG
>SNQJ01S0024146.1:25564-51076 GCA_010110895.2 Picea sitchensis | reverse complement strand
TTTGTTTAAATTGAGATTTTTATGCTCGTTTCTAACTTTTGACATATACTCTTGTAATAAATGTCTCATACTATAGTAAATGTCTTAAGTTTGTCTCAAAGCAAGTCAAGGTATGGAACTATTTGAAAAGGTTGATTCTGTAACTCACTATAATTATCAAGATTTTAATGGGGGCCCTTTAAATTTTGTAAAAATTTAGGAGGAGTTGTTGAGGCCCAACAGGTACCTCCCTAAGTACCCCATATTATTCCCCCTAGCTACACTACAAAAGGAGACTTATTTACCAAATACTTTGTCGTGTCGACTGCCTTTGCCCATAATTCTTGTGTGAGCCCTGCACCACTGAGCATGCTCCTTGCCTTGTCCATCAATGACTTGTTCATTCTTTCAATGACTCCATTTTGTTGTGGGGTATATGGTGTAGTATTTTGGCATGCTATGCCAAATTTCTTGTAGAACTGCTCAAAATCATTTCCACAGAATTCTCCAACATTGTCAGTTCTCAACACCCCGATCCTCTTATCTATCTGGTTTTCCACAAGAGATTTAAACTCTTTGAATTTCTCGAAAACCTTTGGTTTCTTCCTCAGAAAATATATCCATGTCTTCCTGGAAAAATTATCTATGAGGGAGACATAATATAGGGATCCACCATGTGAAGGGATTGTTACAGGCCCAAACACATCACTATGTATCAATTCTAGAATCCCCTTTTCCCTTGTCGCTCCAGATGGGAACCTAACTTGATTTTGTTTTCCATATATGCAAGGTTCACAAAAATCAACTTCCAAATTACAAATAGGAAAACCTTCGACCATACCTTTGTTGTGCATAGGTTGAAGTCCTTTTTATCTAATGTGTCCCATCCTTTGGTGCGATAACATGGTTGAGTCAACTTGACAAATACTAGTCAAGTCGGTTTGTATCGACTCAGCTTGATTTAAGTCGAGTTGAGTCGAGTCAACTTCAAGAACAACAATGTTATTGCATCCATTGGAGTCGACATTCCCCAACAACTCGTATAGGGTTTCGATCCAAACTCGTTTCTTTAAGACCATCGCACCCATGACCATTTTGCATGTATCCTTATGAAATAAAGTGTGCACTCCTGCATCACCCATCTTACTAGTATATATCAAGTTTATTTCCAAACCCATAATATGTAACACACCTAGAAGGGTTCTACTTCTCGTGTCCTACAATATTAGTTGGACTCTTCCCCGTGCAACAATCTTGGTTGCTAATTCATCCCCCAAGAACACATCTCCCCCTTCATATCTCTCATATTTGTAGAACCATTATTTGTGAGGTGTCATATGAAAGAACGCTCCTAAGTTGATCAACTAAACATCATGATCCGACTATGTACTGGTCAACCCGAGATACACATCACCTCATTTATCTGGAGTAGTCTTTTTGTCAGTCAATTGCTTCTCATTGGATCTTGTACTGACTTTTATCAACTTCGATTTGCAGTCCCTTTTGAAATGCCCAGTTTTATTGCATTTTCAACATTTCTCATCGATTGAACCGGGGATTTGGATATACCCTTCGACTTAGACTTTCTATTGGAGAATTTTCCTTCATCTATGTCGACCGATCAGCCTCTCACCATTAAGGCATCTTTGGTCGATCCTTCCATGTTATTCTGCCTCATTTATTTAGTTAATAGAGATGCAACCATGTCTTCTAGCACTAATTTGGTCGAATTACTTCTTATAGCCATGATTAAGCTATCCCAGAAGTTTGACAAAGAACATAATAGGCTAATACATTTCTCCTCCTCAGTGATTTTAATATCCATAGATGATAACTGGCTCATTACAATATTGAATGCATTCAAATGCTTAGTTATCAAGTTCCCATCACTCATCCTCAAAATATACAGTTTCTTTTGAAGGAGCAACTTATTTACCAGGGATTTGGACTTGTACATGCTTCCCAACTTGTCCCACAATTTATTAGCTTAGTCTTTACATGAGACATTCAACAACACCAAATTTGCAAGACAAAGTCGAATTGTACTCCTTGCCCTTCTTTCGAGTTTCTCCCATTCTTCCCTCGACATACCTGTCAAAATGATATCTGGACAGACTATTGTCCATTATTCTCGATCTACAAGGAGATATTCAATTTTAAGCTTCCAAAGTTCAAAATTTTGGCCATTGAATTTTTCGATCTCTATTCTTGAATTGCTTGCCATTCTTTTGAGCACAACTTTAAATATTTCTTACTTACAACTCTCATTAGACCTAGGGTTTAACGCAGATCTAAGATCTACTTAATAGAACAACTTAGCTTCGCTTTGATACCACATGTTAGGAAATCAACACCCACACCAAACCTACTAGGAGAGAGAAGACATATTTAAACAAGAAAATAAATGACAAACATAGTACACATAGATTTTACCCTAGAAACCCAAATGGGAAAACCAACATTCCTTGAATGTCTTGCTCTCTTGTTATCTTATTCATTTAGAATAAAGAGATACATGACTAACCTTGGTCTACAACTAAGACACAATTGCCATCATACTCTCTTGCTTTACATAAGAACAACTCTGCAGCCAACTCGTCTTACATCTACATGATCAACAACCTCTAAAGATTGATCTAAAGATCAATTAACATAATACAATTACAACACGTATTATTTATAGACTTTACAATATGCAAAACCCTAAATCATGGTTCCCTAAGATGGTTATAGATCCACGCAAATCATTGGCAGCAAATACCACAAATCTTGGGATTATGTTATAGTCGACTTCATTCGGTTCACCAATCGACCACTAGTTGACCTCCAATTGGTTTTTAGTCAGTTGTCACTCGACCTCCTATCGGTTAACCTTCAACTTCCTATCAATCACTACGACTTCTGACTTTTTGGTCGATCACTTCGACCTTTGACTTAACCATTGACTCAACTTAACTCATCGGTCGACTTATGCCTAGTCGATCTGTAATGATCCCAATCCATTATGCAAGGATCATCACTGTTTTGGTGTCTTTTTAAAAACTTTTTATGGTTGTGGTATTTCATCAAACACTTTGTTGATCTACCTTTTAGGCTGTGTTTATATGTGTGTATCTGACAAATATGAAAGAGATAACCATGGAACATACCACCTCAACCATATGCAATAAGATAGGCAAGCCAAAACATCTCAATTCTTCTTATTCATAAAATAGAGAAACGCGCTACAATAGAAGATGTCGATCCGGAATGCTCAACATATGGCCAAGAAGATAGACAATAAATAAGAGATGCTAAAAAATGCTCCGTATTACAAAGATGCCTCAAAGTGAATGAGAAATAGAAGATCAATACAATGATCTAAATGCAAACTCTCGGTGAAAGATGCCAGCTCAATAGAAATTTTGAAACCCTCAATAACTTTCGTACATACCAAAAGTGTCAATCACCCTAATAAATATGCCGAATTATAGGTCGAGATTGATGGTAAGAACAACCAATTGACGAATCTCCAAAGATCCTCTCTCAATCTGCGATAGATCTGAAATCCCCGAATGGTGCACTTAGCGGATGGTGAAACCTAGATAATTGACCTGTACTTAAAAGTTTCAATCACCCTAATAAATATGCCAAGTGATGGGTCGGCGGGTGATGGTAAGAACAACCAGTGTTGAATCTCCAAGATCCCTCTCAATCTTTGTAGATCTAAAGTGCTTGAATGGGTGCACCCAGCTGGATGGTTGAAACCCTAGATAATTTGGCTTTGATGAAGGAGATCTCCAAATGCTACGAAACTCTCTAGAAATATATATCCCGGGGACCTTTGCAAGTCCTTAGGTAAAGTCTGAGTCATATCGAGAGTGTAACCCTCCAAGCAGGATGAATCTGGCGGATCTCAGCATCCCTCCTTCTCTTCAATTCCTTGCTGCTCAAGAAATAATCTGAGCCATGAAGCTACATCTCGAGAAGCTACTAGATCTAATGTCCAAGGCTTTGGAATGAAAACCCAAGTGATGGGAATCCTCCAAGCATTACGCCAATCTCCTATAGCAGTCTCTCCAAGATGGTGCACCTCTTCTGGCTGGAATCCCTCAGCAGATGGCCCTCTCTCTATGCATGGCCCGTCTTAGAATCCTCCACCTGTGAGTGGGTCTGGAACTAGAATGGTGTGGGAGATGGCCGCATCTAGAGACCAAGCTTGGGACAAGATAAGTGGAATATTTCACCCTTAGAATCGTCCTCTAGGGTTTGTTATGTGAAAGCCCTCCGAGCCCCAATATTGGGCTCCTTGGAGAAACCCGATCAAAATAAGATCATACATGAATCCACGAGAAGAGGCCCTTGCCTTTCCTTTATACTTTTTGGCTCACCTTGTCCGCAAGTGACTTTTCATTTTATTAATATTTAATTAATTAATTAAATCACTTTAATTAATTAATTAACCTTTTACCTCTGAAAATCTTCTTATCTCTCCTTGTGGCTTCTACGGCGCGAAGAAGTCACTTCTAGCCATCCCATCCTATAGTGTTTATCCTCCCTATTAGATTCAATGAGCTGTGAGAGGTTCCTCCAGATAATGTGCCCCAAAATGCCCTCTTTTAGTGATTTTAATTAACTTATAGCTCAAAATAGTCAAAATCATGGAAATCGTGGGAATGGAATGAAACCAAATCCAACACAATGCTTGGAATGGCTCATAATGATGGAATATGATGATAAATGCAAGCTGGGCCCCACAATGCCTCTCAAATACCCTATGCGCCTATAACATCCATCGGCTGCTCTGGTCATCATAGTCCTACGCTTGCATTGATGATGTCCCAAAGTGGGGACATTCACAGTCCTCCTAGCCCCAGAAAATTGCTTGTCCTCAAGCAATAGCCAATCCACTCAACTAAAATGCTAGGATCCCATGTCCCACTTGTGGGATATACAGTAGAACCCCTCGAAAGATGAACAATAGTGCACTCCACCCCCTGGATCCCATGTCAGGAAGTGGTACGCAATACTCTGCGAAGCATAGTCTCGAAAGATATAAACCCTATGAACCTCCCGCATATGACACATGGCCTAATATCAGAATGAATCCATCCTCCAAATATCTACCAAAATCCACCCGAGATTTATCAGCTGCACATGTTGATGTCGTGATGCAAGACTCGTGAGGCACCTTAAGCGATCGCTCCTCACCGACAACTGAAGATCAATGGAAAGTTAGAATAACTTTCCCCTGCAAGGGTCCACTCGCCTCCATATGTCAATGAAATGCTCAGCTTTGCAATCCACGGGTCCCATGCTAACCTCTGTGAGATCCTCATCGCGACCTTTGCACTACTCGACCATGATGCGCCCCACGCATACATCCACAGATCCTCCTCTGCAGGGATCCTCAAGTGAAATACACCGTGACCTTTGGACACACGCTATCCAGAAACTGTATCTTTATAGGTGTCTCTGTAGAAGAATTACCTATCAAAACATCTCCATGCCCCATCATAATGATCAAGTGGAAGGAAGGTCTCACCCCATAGAACAAGTACCTGGAAACCCACTCCAAACCAAACCAAGGGGGAGTGTGTGACTCTCTGGTGCAACATGGATCAACATGAACATCGTGCTAACAAAGCGGAGACTCCACCGGGATCCCATGGAAGACTTTGAGTTTATCACTTCCAATCTCCTCTATTGCTCTGTGTGAGACTAATCAGCTGTCCCGGAAGCCCTCTATGCTCATCGCTATCCTCCCTCATGCTCTGTCAATGATAAATGTGTCGAGAAAAGGTAACAGAGACATATGGTGATTGTAGGACTGGGAGGTGTCACATGCTGGTCGATGCAAGGATTCGACCGGAAGCTCTTCCATCGGTATCCATGATAGATGCTCTTCTGTGGTCATCATCGAATCCCAACCATCCAATGTAGAAAGTAACCCATCATTTGGTCCAACCCAGCCTCCCTCTCTCTCATCTCTCATCGCATTTGTGAAATGGTGAAGGTGATCCCCCCCGACTATGTGTTGTTGCAAATGGTGACATCACATACTCCTAAGTGTGTCTCACTCCTGCAAGGCACTATACCCCTCTGAATCTCATCATACATCGACATGTCTCATGAACTATCACTCATCACTATATGCTCCGTCATACTCATGTCATCTCCCACAAACTCATCTTTGCATCATAGATCCTGGGCATTTTGCTGGATCAACCTCTACATGGGAGTCAACCAATCCAAGATAAATGGAGGTGTCCCCATCAGTTGCTCCTCTGTAGATCATCAACATCCTCATCAACATGGTACATTTGATACATCGAGTGTCAGGAGCCCGGTCAAGTGGATCTCGGTGGATCTCCTCAAGAGACTCATCTAATCTAGACTCAGATTCTTGAGGAGCGGCATGTGTGCCTCTCAAGAATCTCGGTATCTCCAACTCCTGAGTGGTCGGTCCATCTCCAACTCCTGCTCCCTCGAGCCTCATGATACATCTCATAACCCCTCGATAGATAATCCTATCATCAACAATTCTTTGGTAGTCAGTCCTCATCATAGACACTCTCTCGAAGAGTGTGAAAATCATCCATGGAAAATCCTCCATCGAGCTACCCTGTGCCACTGATTTATCGATAGTAATCTGTCATCAGTGCATGCATGTCATCAATAAATCTAGTGAAAACACTTACGATCATAGTGTTGGGTATGTGTTATATTCTTTGCATGTGTGTGTGTGTAGATGCTGTCCGAATCGCTGGCTGCATCGGCGATCCCTTCACCTAGAGGAGCTCTAGGTGTCGTCGGGCACTCTCAAGTCGGCGGGAATGCCCCAGTTCTGTGGCCCGTTGTACTTGATAGCGAGGTCGATGGGAGTTTCAGAATCCTTGACCCAAAAAAAAAAATTTAGGCGGTTTTGCTATTTTTAGCCCAGTTTTGCTATTTTTAGTTGGTTATAGAATTAATCCGGGGATTAAAAGGGATTAGAAGGTTTTGGTATCTGGAATACCTAAAACATTGTATATATTGTATGGCGAATGGGTGAAGTGGATATAATAAAATAGAAAGTTTTTCCTGTTGAGGTTTACGGTAAAATCTCTACGTGTATTTTTATTAGTACATGAGCCATTGATTAATTTTTTGTATTGCTTAGAATCTATGCATTGCTTTACTTCGAGGTTTAAAACATGTGTAATTGCTCAATTACGTTTTGGCTTCAAAGGCATGCTGTTTTTGTGAGGTTTGGCTCGATTGATAGATCAAGTTTATCTTGGAGTGCAGCGTAATAAACACAGGTTGATGGAGCTTTTTAGAGGGTCGAGTAAAGTAAGAGGAATGCCAAGCTCGTAGAATCGAGATAAAGAAGTTTAACGGTAAAACTTTGAGCTATGGAAACTCAAGATGGAGGACCTTCTTGTAGACAAAGAACAATGGATCGTTGTGGATCACGGTACACGATCGTGGTACACCACCTACAACACCGCAGACTCTTGGTACACAACTTACCCGATACACAATCTACTTGTACACCAGTTATTGGTATGTCAAAGTAAGATTAGGACAAGTTGGATAGAAGAGCAAGAAGTACCATTCGACTCTGCCTGGTAGAGTCGGTGTTGTTGAATGTCACCGAGAGAGAATCTGATGAGGTATAGGATAGGATTGAGGAATTTGTATCAATAAAAGTCCCTGGTAAAAGAGTTGTTTCTTCGAAAGAAGGTATATCATCTTAGGATGGAAGATGGAGATGCAGTGGAGACATCTAAATGCCTTCAATACTCTACAGTGCGTCAACTTGGATGCGGTGATATTACGATTGCAGAAAGAGATAAGTGTATTACTTTGTTATGTTCTTTGCGGACTCTTGGGATAATCACGGTTGTAGCAATAGAGTAGTACCACTCAATCTACATTGAAGTATGAGGATGTAGTTGCATCCTTGTTATCGAAGAGATGACACAGAAAAGCATGGATAGTCACAACAAAAATTCTTTATTTGTAAGAGTTCATACCAAAGGCCAGGGAACCACAGTAAGCCGAGGTGGAGATCTAATCTACAGGTAGATTTAAGTCCCGGGGAAAATCTTTGAGAAATCTTGGAAGTGTGGTAAAAGCGGGGGCATTATAAGAAAGGTGCGGTCTAAGAAGGTTGAAAAACCAAAGGGATATGATAGTACCTCTTCCGCGGAGGTAGAAAACCTCCAGCGAAGAAGGAGGTGATGTTTACCTAGCATCTACAGAACACATGCAGACCATGGTGTGGTTGATGCGACTTCGAGGTGCATCATACCATATGACTCCTCCACGGTGGTTCTGAATCTGAAAAATATGATGGTGGTGATGTATTCCTAGGAGATGACTTCGACAACAAAATCATGGGGCGTTGAAGGGTTAAGTTGTTGTTGAATGATGGAAAGATTAGAACTCTTCATGGGGTTATACACATTCCAAACTAGCCAGGAGCCTCATATCACGTAAGCAAGTTGAGTGATGCTGGAGTGAAAACTATATTTGAAAGGACACTTGCAAGATGGTACAGAGGCAATGGTGTTGATGAGGGGAGTTAGTTGTGGAACTCTGTACAAGCTGTTAGGAAGAACTTATACTTACTAATGCATGTAGCAGGTTACGGTTGTCCTTGGCTGAAAAATAGAGAACAAGACCAATACTGTCCCGAAAAAGAAGACCATGTGGCCAGCATCAAAAGGCTGGGGCATATTGGAAGAAAAGAACCTTGAACACTACGGTAAAGGTATGATTGAAGGTATGTCTAGTGGCACTCTGGATTTTGATTTAAAATTGCATATATGGTAAATAAAATCGAGTAAGATTCCCATACGGTGCTACAAGAGCAAAGGGATCTTAGAGTTGATACGCAATGATGTTTTTGGACACATTCACATTCCATCACTTGGTAAGTCTGTGTATTATGTTTTCATTCATAGATGATTTTCAAAGGAACACATGGATTTTATTTTCTTCAGGAAGCATCGAGGTATTTGATAAATTTAAAAGGAAGTTTAAAGACTCTGGTAGAAAAATCAGAACTGAAGAAAAGAAAGAAATAAAGTATTGAAACGGAATGTGGTGGAGAATTCTGGAAATGGTGAAGAATTACGTAAAAGTTAATGGTATATAGCGAAATGACCTCCATACACTCCTGGTGAAATGGAGTTGGGGAAAGGCTGGGGTGAAGGCGAGGTGCAGGACGACAGTTTTGAGGAAGGTGGGTGGCGAACAAACAGATGCGTTTGTTGTTGGGTGATAAAACTCCACACGAGTTATGGTTTGGAAAGAAACCCTCTTTTCAACATCTTAGAGTGTTTGGTTGTAGTGCTTATGTACATGTTCCAAGGAGAAAATAGGAGTAATTTGGATAATAAAAGTGTATCTTTATTGGTTATAAAGATGGTGTGAGTTATAAGCTTTGGAACCCAAAAAAAAAATTGTTCTGGTCGAGATGTTGTTTTGGAGGTAAAAGATGTGTCAAGCGGGAATTCCCACCAGCAAGACGAACTGAGAAAATAGAGCTTGAGTTGGATGATGCAAAATGAATCATCTGAAGAAGGCAGTAGAAGAAGAAGAACCTCATACCCGATTATTGACGAGATCGATTGAGAGACAGAAGGCAACGAGAAAGGTATAGTCCACGATTTTAGTTTAATTTTGCTTTATCTAATGCGATGATGATCCGGAAGCTGTTAGGGAAGCGGTGAATTGAGGATAGTAAACTCACGGAAGAAGGCCATGGTTGAAGAAATGGATGCCTTGGATAAGAATGAGGCATGGGATATAGTTGAGCTTCGAGATGGAAGAAATGGAGTTGGTAGCAAATGGTTGTTCAAGAAGAAGTTTGCTTAGCGAGGAAGGTAAAAGTGGAAATACAAAGCTTTCGGTTAGTAGAAAAAGGTTATTCCTAGGTAGGGAATTGACTTTGGTGAGATTTTTCTCCACGTTGCTAAGTGAACTTCTATTAGATTTATTTTATCTATTCTTTGCTTGCTTTTGATCTTGAAGTGGAACAAATGGATGTAGAGACAACATTGTTCCTACATGGGGATGCGGAAGAAGAAATCTACATGGAAGCAACCGGAAAGCTTTGTAGTGAAGGGAAAGAGCTAGTCTATAAGCTAAAAAAGTCACTATATGATGCGACACCTCAGGATGTGGTGCAAAGTTTGACACATACATCCTTGGGTTTGGATTTGTAAGAAGCAGGGATCATCACTGTGTATATTCCAAGAACGTTGGTAATCCTTCATTTATGTAGTGTTGTATGTTGATGACATGTTGTTGGTAGGAAATAACATGGATGTTATCAAGGAGGTTAAATGTGACTATCCTCCAAATTTGACATATGAAGGATCTACAGTCTTGCTAACTATTCTGAGATGGAGATTAAAAGAGATAGATGCAAACAAAGAAACAGTTGAATCAAAGAAAATATGTTGAGCTGATATTCGAGAGGTTTAATATGCATGGAAATGTAGAGTCAAGGTTCCTATTCCCATAGGTGTAAAGTTATCTGTGAGATCGGTGTCCCAAAGACACAAAGGGAAGAAAGAAAGAGGACATGTCCCATATTTCATATGCCAGTGCAATTAATGGTTGATAGCGTGGTTTGTACTGAAGCCCAGGACATTGCACATCGTTAGAGTTTTTAGCAAGTTTATGTCAAAATCAGGGAAGGAGCGTTGGACAGCGGTAAAGAGGGTCTTTGGGTATCTTCATTGCTTTCCTAGTTATGGATTGTGCTACCAAGGAGAGCCCAAGGGATTAGACGAGTGAAATTGGACATACATGGCTTTGTTGATCTGTTGGGGTTTGGAGATTTGGATCATGAAGATCTACAAGTGGGTATGTGTTTAACCTGTTTGGAGGCTTGTCAGTTGGATGAGCAAAAGAGCGGTGTAGTGGCACTCTCAACTCTATTTGAATACATAGCAACCACTCATGCAAACAGAGCGGTATAGTTACAAAGATTGTGTTAGGTATTGGGTTGATACAACAAGCGGTGAGATTAGGCTGTGTGATCAGTGCAATATTCAGCAAGAACCTTGCTTATCATTTAGAGACAAAGCATATTGATGTTGATTATCACTTTGTAGAGACATGGTTGAGAAAAGAAGATATTCTTTGGAAAAAAGGTTGGCCGCTGAAGAATGCGGTCATTAACAAAGTCTGTGAGCCTGAAAAAGTTCTCTTGGTGTGAAGTACCAAATGGGCGTATACCACTGGATTGTTGACTATATATTTCCCTGGACCCCTGGATGCAAAAGAAAACAACAAGTGGGAGAATGTTGGGTACATGTGTTTATATTCTTTGCATGTGTGTGTGTGTGGGTCGTCGGATCACGACAATTTAGCGATGCGGCGATCCCTTCACCTAGAGACTCTGCTTGAATTAATGCGTCCGGTAGCTTTCTAGGGGGTCTAGAAGCGAGGTATACGCCCCAGTTCTACTGGCGTTGACGCCGGCGGTAGCCAGAACGCGCCTAATTTTGTTTTGAAGTGGTTTTGCTATTTAAGCCCGGTTTTGCTATTTTAGCGGATTTTGCTATTTTAGGTTCCTTAAATTAATCCGGGATTAAGGGATTAGGGTTTTAGTATCTCTGAATAAAAAAATTATATATATTGTATAGGCGAATGGTGAAATTCGATATAATAAAAATAAGAAAAGGTTTTCCCCGGTTGAGGTTTAGGTAAAATCTGTGATGCAGTATTATGAGCCATTGATTAATTTACGTATTGCTTGAGAATCTATAGCATTGCTTTACTTCACGAGGGTTTAAAACTTACACATAGTCTCACTAACTCTCAATTTGTCTTTTAAGTGTTGCTTGACCCACGATGTGACCATCGCGAGGTGCCATCTAAGACCCCTCACTGCTTGTGTCAGTCCTGCTAGTGCCAATTATAGAATCCCCAAAAACACTCTCGCATGCGATGACATGTTGAATTTGTCCCACATCTGGCCAGATCTTAGGTACTCTTAATACTTAGCGCACCCCATCACTAGAGTGCTATCTCCCACAGAATCACATTGTATCACCCGTATGGCGGCTATATCCTCCACCGGCCGCACTCAACACACTACCATTTAACAGATCCCCTTGCCAGTACACATGTTATGGTCATCCTGACTGTTAAAAGGTACATCCTCATCAATGCAGGCCGATCATGGAAGTAAATGCTCCATCAATCTGTCAACCTCTGCACCGGCACACTCCAGCCGTGGAGTCTCCAATAGTTGTGACTCCCATCTCCCTGCAGATGACACATGTGTGAGTCAACTCCTGTCACGTCCTGGCTCCCTCTGGTTGCAATGGTTCTACTTGTCCATGGTGTGCATCTCTCACATTAATCTCATCCATCATACATGTTGTGCCATTGATCTCCTCATGTGTTGTGGCTATAATGGGTGTTTGAACATGTGTCATATGTGTCACGGCCCCATAGGAAGCTCATCATCTAGGTGCTAGCTGCGTGTGACTCCTCACTGAGTGTACCCACAGCTAATGGCGAGGCGTAAGGTCATCAATGGTATGTGATATGTTGGTTGAGACAACGTGCCTATCATCCTGTCCATCCAGTGCCTATCCCGCTACGAGGCCATCCTCCTCCCCTCAAGCATTCCAGCTGCAACCTCTGTGGAAGAGAGTCATGGAGGCACCCTATCCTCTGAGGTAGAATCACTATCACCAGCCTATGTGCAAGAGTCACTACCATCATCCTTCCAGTTGCCCAGATAAGCATCTATCGATCCTTCCTCACATGCCTCATCATCGTTGTCCTCTTGTACCTCAACAATGTGCTTCTTACCCCTTATCCCTACACCTATGATCGGGTTCCCAAGGCTCCTGGCTGGCAACAGCGTTGTGTGCTCCCCTTGGGTGTGGGGTTTCTACATTTCCTCTGAGTAGGTAGTGACCACTCAAAGGCTACTCTAATTTCCTCAATTGCCTTGTGCCCACCTGCAATCTTCTTTTGCTCCAACTAGGATTTTTATAGGATAGGAACCATTGGAATGTTATGAGCCTTTGAAATTATTGATGGTTTATATTCCCTTTCACACTCCTCAATCCTCATAGAATATCCATCTTATTGTAACTTTTCAAATCCCCACTGGTTGTGAGGAATCTAGCTTTGATACCCAGCGTAATGATCCCAAGCCATTATGCAGGATCATCACTATTTTAGTGTCTTTAAAAACTTTTCTAGTTTAGGTCAAAGGCACTTTGTTGATCTACCTTTTAGTACGTGTTTATATGTGTATTGTCACGGTGAATATGAGATAAGTATATATAACCATGGAACATACCCCAACCGTATGCAATAAGATAGACAAGCCAAAACATCTCAATTCTTCTTTGTTCATAAAATAGAAACTTGCTACAATGAAGATGTCGATCTGGAGATGCTCCAGCAGAGGATGTGAAGATGAGCAATAGATAAAGGCTGCTACAAAATGCTCCAGCTAATACAAAAGATGCCTCAAAATTTGAATAGAAATGAAGATCAATACAAGCCGGATCTAAATGCCAAACTCTCGGTGAAAGAATGCTGCAGCTCCAATGAGAAAGTGGAAACCCTCAATAACTTCGTACAACTGCAAAGTGTCAAATCCACCCTAATAAATATGCCAAGTGATGGTCAGTTGATGGTAAGAGTGGAACAACCAGGTGACCGAATCTCCAAGATCCCTCTCAATATATATAGATATGAAATACGCCACTGAATGGTGCGCCATGGATGGTGAAACCCTCGATAGTTGACCTGGCATAGAAAGTGTCAGTCACCCTAATAAATATGGATAGATCCGGGTGATGGTAAGAACAACCAATTGACCGAATCTCCAAGATCCTCAATCTCTGTGAATCGGGGAAACCCCAGATGGTGCACCTTTGGATGGTGAGAGCCTAGATGGTCATTTGAAGGAGGCCTCCAAATCTGAAACTCTCTGAAATATATGTCGGGACCTTTGCGAGTCACTAGGTAGGAGATCTGGGGGTCCCGGTTGGAGGTGCCAACCCCTCAAAGCCGGACTAGATCTAGATCTAGAAAACTCCTCCTTCTTCAATTCCTTGCTATAAAGAAATAATCACGAGCCATAAAAGCTGTCTCGAGAAGCACTAGATCTAATGTCAGGCCACAGATGAAAACCCAAGTGATAGAATCCTCAAGCGATACCTTGATCTCCTACAATGAATCTCTCCAAAGATGATTAAGCCCCTCTTCTTTGGAATCCCTCAAGCTGGTCTGCGCCCTCTCTCTGTCTGCCTGTATGAAATTGATGTAGAGAATCCTCAGGTGAGTAGATCTGGAACTAGAATGGTGTGGGAGTATTGCATCGAGACCAAGCTTGGGTTAAGATAGGTGGGATCTTTCACCAGATAGATCCTCTAGGGTTTGTTATGTCAAAACCCTCAAAACCCCCAATAATTGGGCTCACTGGCTAGAAGCCCGAGGAAATAAAAAATCATACATGAATCCGCGAGAAGAGGCCCTTGCTGCACTTTTGGCTCACCTTGTGCCTCAAAGTGACTTTCATTTTATTAATATTTAATTAATTTTCCTTTATACTTTTTGGCTCACCTTGTCCCTCCAAAGTGACTTTCATTTTATTAATATTTAATTAATTAATTAAATCACTTTAATTAATTAATTAACCTTTTTACCTCTAAAAATCTTCTTATCTCTCCTTGTGGCTTCCCTAGCCACTGAAAGTCACTTCTAGCCATCCCATCCTATAGTGCTGCTCCTCCCGATTCCAATGAGCTATTACACTGAGAGGTTCCTCCAAGTAATGTGCCCCAAATGCCCTCTTTAGTGATTTTAATTAACTTATAGCTCAAAATAGTCAAAATCATGGAAATCGTCGGAATGGAATGAAACCAAATCCAACCTGTGCGGAATGGCTCATAATGATGGAATATGATGATAAATGCCAACTGGACCCCACAATGCCTCTCAAATACCCCTGTACTCGCTATAACATCCATCTGGCTACTCTGATCATCATAAGTCTCTGCCCTGTGATGATGTCCCAAAGTGGGGACATTACACGATCCACCTCGACTAGACAATCAAATGATTATTCTATCATTGCGAATAATATAACAACCCAACACTAACATAACCTTAAAACATAAGAAAACAATGGCACACACAGATATTACACAAGAAAATTACCCTAAAAACCCTTAATTGGGAAAACCAACAAACTCATAATCACACCTCTCTCTCTCTGACTGTATTGAATAAACCATTCACAACACACATTAGAAATAGAGAATGTTGATCCAAGATTCAAGGATGAATCAACCATTGAGAGTTAGATAATGTCGAGTGCAATTGTGAACAACACATTGATTAGACAAGTGCAACGATGTGTTTAGATGTTACATGCTAGACAACCACCCGTGCAAGTCAAGGTTGTTATCAATGAATATATTTGGCTGGGTGTTCATGAGCCTCTAACTGACTATAGGCATGCACATCAGCATTTTTGTTGTTGGTTTGTCATATTCTGTTTGTGTCTTAGTCAACTTTTAAGGCTCTACACACTTTTGGGTTGTTATGTATTAAATACATTATTAATTATGCTTCATGTGTTACTTACATGCATATTAATCTGCTCATTTTCTTGTATGACCATGGGTGAAAAACTAATATATTTGCACACTATTGTACGTTTATGGCTTATCAATTAAGAATGTCGTTTTCTGCCATTTTTTGTGTGATCACCATTTGTTGTTTTTATTCCTAACATGTAATTATATTTGTCAATTTAGGGTTCATTGTGATTTGGAATTTGGCGAAGTTATCACGGTTGATTACTTGCCACTTGTTCAATTCATTGTAACTCAAAGTAAGTGTAGTTCACTCACATCTATTTCCACTCGAGACTATTCTCTTCCCATTACTCTTGTATGTGTATGCACTCCTCGAAGTAAGCATATCTATTTCCACTAGACTATTCTCATCCCGTTACTCTTGTGTGTGGGTACTTTTTAGCGTGCATAGGTCTATTTCCACTGGATCATTCTCCACCCATTACCCTTGTTTTTCACTTTTTGTTTTGGTATTTGTACATGTTTTTTCTATTTTTTTTGTGGGGAAGCTATGAACCCCATATAGTGTTCATATAATAGAGACCACATTTCCTCAACTTTATTATTTAAACATGCCCTTCGTGAGGTTTGAATATGGGTCTCTTCCGACAATTCATGGCTCATTAAACCAAATACTTGGTGGGAAAATGCACAACTAATTCTGTTAACAAATCACTTAAAAAATGATTTGATAGTGGCAGGTTAATTCAGAAAGACTTAATCGACTAAGCCTAATAAACCCTAAAGAGGTGGAAGCTCTTGCTTAGATTTTGAAGTCACGACTTATTAAACCAACTACTTGTAGCAAAGGCTCATAACCAACTTTGCTAGCGAATCACTTAAAAAAAGTGACTTGATGGCAACAATTTAAGCTAAGACGATCTAAAATAGATGTACTTAGTTGACTAAGAACCACAACTAACACTTGGGAGGTCGAAGCTCTTGCCTAGGTATCGAGCTCACGACTCATTAAACCAAACACTAATGAAGGCTCATAACGAACTCCACTAATGAATCACTTCAATAAAAGTGACTCGATAGTGATAAGTTACGAGGCATTGTAGCACAAACACCTAGCCAATTAAGTAAAACTATTGCCCTATAGGTCGAAGCTAAAGCACAATGCATTGTGACACACACACTTAATTGACAAAGCACAATCAATGTCGAGGAGGTTGAAAGTTCTTGTACAATTATCAAACTCGTGACTTATTGATGCAGGAGCAAAACCAACCCAAGTCAAAGTTGAAATTTTGTGAACCTTCCAAAAGGAGGACGTGGCCAAGAGGACATGATTCCTCATGATTTTTGGATAAATGATGGGTTTGTTGTTTTGAACGATCTTAGCGATCTGGTGAGAATAGATTAGATTTGGAATGATCTGATCCTCTTATTAATGCTTGTGTTTTGTTATAAATTGTAAGACTTTGGGCATTGAAAGAGGGGGCCATTCATAATGTAAAACAGGCCGAGAGGGTGGCCTAGCCCATAATGGCCATACTATGTAGTTCGAGCTCGATTAATGGAAATTGTGTATTATTTGTGTAACCCTGTCTTCATATGTGTGTTTGTAAAACCTGATTTTATAATCCCTGTCTAAATTAAGGTTGAGAAAGTGTGTGTGAGAGGCCATGGATGAGAGTGAAAGATTTATAGGTCCGATGTATAGCGAGAATTTGTTGCAGGTCAGAATGGCGAGGGAAAGCCGTATTTCGGCATGGATGAAGATCAACCATCGATCACTGGAAGGATAGATAGATATCCAACTCTCAAAATGAAATCATGGGGAAGCCACGATCTAGCCGTCCATTGAGTGGGAAGATCTAAGGCTTAAAATGCTTTATCAGGACGACGATCATCAAAGGAAATCATGAAGACAATATATGACCATCCATTAGAGGAGTCATGAAGAAGATATGACCATCCATCGGAGGAGTCATGAAGAAGATATGACCATCCATCGGAGTTGTAAACAATGAGAGGGCACAATAGAGGAGATCCCAACTAATGACTGAGATCTATTAGAGTGATCCAGAGCGACAGTTCTAGAGAAGACACGTGGCAATGTTCTTTGGAGAGAAGAATTATCGAAGTGGCATGGAATATAGACCGTCAGAGTGGCCATATCTCATTGGAGTCTGAACTTCTTAGTGTTCTAATCTATCTAAGTGACCCATATTACAGGGGTCCGACAATAATACTTCGACCAAAAGAAAGTCCAACAATGTTCTAATATCTTGGCTTGTGGTTCGAGGACTTGACATTCGATCATATGGAGATAAAGGGCAGATGATTGAAGGTGATCATCAGAGCTGTGTGAAAGGGAAGTTGAGCCATGAGATCTCTAATGAATGAGATCAAGAGATGTGAGAGTAGATGAAGTTCCTATGAACTTCATAAGGCGTGGCCGAGATAAATCATACTTACATATGTGATTCAGGGTTCAAAAGGAAGAAATCTCGCGAGTGATTTCATCGAGTGGTGCCTTCAAAAGAGTTTTATTGCTGCCATGGGTTCATTTTCAGTCCATTTCATGGGTCATAATCCATAGGATTAGAGAATTGAGATCTCAAAAACCCGATTTGAAGGACCCCCATTTCCTTCCTCCATCAAGTGGTATCAGAGTAGGAATTTTTTTTTTGCATGTGAGTGGGTAGATGCATAAGCTAGAGAAGAGAAGAGGTGTGCTTAGAAGGTTCAAGAGGAGAGAACTTGTAATACCAAAAGGCCAGAGCTCACGAGGGAAGCTTGGCGAGGTATTGGGTAGTAGGTGCGGAGGCTTGCTACAAAGGCTTAGTTGCAACTCACTGTTGAGCATGAGGAAAAACTTAGTGTATGGTAAGGATGCACGAGGAAAAAAGAAGATCAGAGGTTGACGATGGAGCAACAATGAAGACATATGATCATAAGATCATGGAGATTTTAACCTTGGAAATTTGGTGCAGGAGCAAAAGCACCTCAAGTCAAAGTTGAAATTTTCCGTGAACCTTCCAAAAGGAGCACGTGGCCAAGAGGACATGATTCCTCATGATTTTTGGATAAAGGATGGGTTTGCTATGATTGTTTGTTGTTTTGAGTGATCTTAGTGATCTTGTGAGAATAGATCTGATCTGGAATGATCCTATCCTCTTATTAATGCTTGTGTTTTGTTATACATTGTAAGCCTTCAGGTGTTGAAAGAGGGGGCCATTCATAATGTAAAACGGGCCGAGAGGGTGGCCATAGCTCATTGGAGTTTGAACTTCTCAGAGTTCTAATCTATCTGAGTGACCCATATTACAGGGGTCCGACAATAATACTTCGACCAAAAGAAAGTCCGACAATGTTCTAATGTCTTGGGTTATGGTCTGAGGACTTGATATTCAATCATATGGAGATAAAAGGCAGATGATTGAAGGTGATCGTTAGAGCTGTGTGAAAGGGGAGCTAAGCCATGAGATCTCTAGTGAATGAGATCGAGAGATGTGCGAGTAGATGAAGTTCCTATGAACTTCATAAGGCGTGGCCGAGATAAATCATACTTACAGATGTGATTTAGGGTTCAAAAGGAAGAAATCCCACGACACTTGATTTCATCGAGTGGTGTGTTCAAAGGAGTTTTATTGCTGCTATGGGCTCATTTTCAGTCCATTTCACGGGTCATAACCCATAGGATTAGAGGATTGAGATCTCAAAAAATTGATTTGAAGGACCCCCATTTCCTTCCTCCATCAAGGGGTATCAGAGTAGGAAAAAATTACCTGCATGTGAGTGGGTAGATGCAGAAGCCAGAGAAGAGCAGAGGCGTGCTCAGAAGGTTCAAGAGGAGAGAATTTGTAATACCAAAAGCCCAGAGCTCACGAGGGAAGCTTGGCGAGGTATTGGGTAGCAGGTGTGGAGGCTTGCTACAAAGGCTTAGTTGCAACTCACTGTTGAGCATGAGGAAAAACTCGGCATATGGTAAGGATGCACGAGGAAAAAAGAAGATCAGAGGTTGATGATGGAGCAACAATGAAGACATATGATCACGAGATCATGAATATTTTAGCCTTGGAAGTCTGATGCAGGAGCAAAAGCACCTCAAGTCAAAGTTGAAAATTCATGAACCTTCCAGAAGGAGGACGTGGCCAAGAGGACATGATTGCTCGTGATTTTTGGATAAAGGATGGGTTTGTTGTGATTGTTTGTTGTTTTCAGTGATCTTAGTGATCTCGTGAGAATAGATCTGATCTGGAATGATCTGATCCTCTTATTAATGCTTGTGTTTTGTTATAAATTGTAAGCCTTCGAGCGTTGAAAGAGGGGGCCATTCACAATGTAAAACGGGTCGAGAGGGTGGCCTGGCCCATAATGACCATACTGTGTAGTTCGAGCTCGATTAATGGAAATTGTGTATTATTTGTGTAACCTTGTCTTTGTATGTGTTTTTATAACACCTGATTTTATAATCCTTGTGTAAATTAAGGTCGAGTGAGTGTGTGTGAGAGGCCATGGATGAGAGTGAAAGATTTATAGGTTCGATGTACAACGAGAATTTGTTGCAGGTTAGAATGGCGAGGGAAAGCCATATTTAGCACGGACGAAGATCGACCATCGATCACTGGAAGGATTAACGACGATCCAACTCTTGAAACAAAATTGTGGGGAAGACACAATCTAGCCGTCCATTGAGTGGGAAGATCGACGACTTAAAATGCTCTATCAAGACGATGACCATCGGAGGAAATCGTAAAGACAAGATCTGACAGTACATCAGAGGAGTCGTGAAGAAGATCTGACCGTACATCAAAGGAGTTGTGAAGAAGATCTGACCGTCCATCAGAGTTTTATAAAGTCGAAGGGCACAATAGAGGAGAGCCCGACTAATGGTTGAGATCTATCGGAGTGATTCAGAGCGAGAGTTCAAGAGAAGACACATGGCAATGTTCTTTGGAGCGAAGACTTATCGAAGTGGCATGGAATATAGACCCTCAGAGTGGCCATAGCTTTTCGGAGTCCAAACTTCTTGGAGTTCTAATCTATCAGAATGACCCATATTACAGGGGTCCAACAACAATACTCTGACCAAAAGAAAGTCTAATGGTGTTCTAATGTCTTGGGTTATTCTATGAGGACTTGGCATTCGATCATATGGAGATAAAGGGCAGGGGAATGAAGGTGATCGTCGGAGCTGTGTGAAAGGGGGGTTGAGCCACAAGATCTCTAGTGAATGAGATCGAGAGATTTGAGAGTAGATGAAGTTCCCATGAACTTCATAAGGCGTGGCCGAAATAAATCAGACTAAGAGATGTGATTTAGGGTTCAGAAGGAAGAAATCCCGCAACACTTGATTTCATCGAGTGGTGCATTCAAAGGAGTTTTATTGCTGCCATGGGCTCATTTTCAGTCCATTTTGTGGGTCATAACCCATAGGTTCGAGAATCAAGATCTCAACAACTCGATTTAAAGGACCCCCATTTTCTTCCTTCATCAGTTATTAACAAAATATTCATAATAAAGACTCATGACCAACTCATCAGTTATTAACAAAATATTCATAATAAAGACTCATGACCAACTATGCTACTTAATTACTTTAATAAAAATTACTAGATAACAAGAAGTTAAGTTATGAAACATTGTAACACATACACCAACCAACTAAACTCAACCCATCCTTGAGAAGTCAAAACTCTTGATTAACGATTGAATTCATAACACTTATTAGACCATACATATAACAAAGGTTCATAACCATCTCCCCTATTTAATCACTTAAAAAATTTATCGCTTAAAAAAAGTAGTAAATTAAGATTGAGCTCTTTCGGAGATTTAGAAGTTCATGTTACTGGCTTTAATTTCAAATGTTACAATCAAAAGTCCATTTAAATTTAAAAAACGATAAAGACTTTAAAAATTAAATAAATGAAAAGAAAAAGCAAGAGAGTCTGTTCCTTTATGTGCAAGCAAAAGAGCAAACTCGAGAGATCTGCAAGGTTTGAAGGGGAGTTCGGAGTAATCGGAGGCAGTGAGTGAGCAGAGCAGAGAGAAGAGAAGAACAGAGATATGGAGTGTGTATTCGGGCTGGTCGGGGATGGCTTTACTCTGATAGCAGGCGACACATCGGCAGTGCAGAGCATTGTTGTGCAAAAGACATCGGAGGACAAAATAATGATTCTTGATTCACACAAGCTATTGGGTGCAAGCGGCGAGAGCGGCGATAGGTATTATTATTTATTTTTATTCATCACACCTTCTGCACTTAATTTGTTTTTCAAGGGATTTCTAGGGTTTGATTCCCCACCTCGATCAAATAAAACGAAGAATGACATTCTGCGTATGTATGAGATTTGTAGGGTACAATTTACCGAGTACATTCAGAAAAATGTTCATTTGTATCAGTTTCGTAATGGCATTCCGCTGTCTACGGCAGCCACTGCCAACTTTACCAGGGGCGAACTTGCCACAGCTCTGAGAAAGGTAAGTTGAAGGGCCCTTATTCGAGAAAATAATTACAAAGTAGAGTAGAGTTTTTCCCCAAAATTNTTTCGTAATGGCATTCCGCTGTCTACGGCAGCCACTGCCAACTTTACCAGGGGCGAACTTGCCACAGCTCTGAGAAAGGTAAGTTGAAGGGCCCTTATTCGAGAAAATAATTACAAAGTAGAGTAGAGTTTTTCCCCAAAATTTGCAGCTTTCAGTGACTTGAATTTGTTGAAAGAGCACTGAGGGCTTTATTGATTTAATCTTTTTGATAAATTCTATTGGCTTTTTTTTAAAATAAGAAACTTTTGTTGCCATTTTTTACAGCTAATTAAAAAATTAACTAGTAACTTATTAGAAAGCAGAAAAATGTTTTATTTATTTTGTCTTTTAGATAAATTCATTTGAGCTTTCTCTAAATAAGAAATTTTTGTGGGCATTTCTGTACAACTGGTTAAAAAATAACTAGTCAATTAATTATTTTATTAAAAAAGATGTATAATTTTTTATATCTTTATTTATAAGAAAAAATCCCTCCCTTACCTATCAATAAAACTATATATATATATTTCAGAAAAGAAACCTTATATTTTTGATATTTCAGAAATTAAATAAAAATATACATATATATTCCATAAAAGAAACATTATATTTAATATTTCAGAGATGAAATAAAAATATACATTGTTTGCCTTTTCCGCCCAAAAAAGCAACTGTCAAAGTTCAGGCATGTCCTGTACCTACTTATTACAGTCATCCGAGGGATTTTTAAACCTTCTATTGTTCTTCATGCCAACCAAAACTAAAACAGATAATGCCTTTTCAGGCAATTGAATCAAAACCTTCCAAAACTCTTAAACCATTGGGCCTGTCATAAACAGGACTAAAGCTGCATATCAATATAGAGACCGAGCAGATTCTGAAAATGTTGATCTCCTTTGAGCTCTTGTTCTGAAAGCGTCCCTTCTCGCTAAGATATTGCTTCTTTAGAAAGATAATCAGCTCGAACAATAATTTCTCTATAAATGCGTGAGAAAGTAATTTCTGAAAACTTTCTCTTTACCTCCAATACCTAGTTCATTATTGGATTAAGAACCAGACTTTCAATCTGGCATTTGTGGTTTGCCGAATCCTTTAGCAACTTGGAGTCTCCCAGGACCCATAGCTTGTCAATGCCTCTATCTACAGCACATTTCATGAGAAGCCAAAGAGCAAAAAATTCAGCTCTATTGTTTGTTCCCTGCTCTGCTGCATTTTTTTTCCTTAGAAACAAATTGTAATTTTTATAATAAGATAACAAAATTACATTTTGTAGATGCATGTCTGCATTTCAAACAGTCTTCTAATGGAGGGAGCATATATATCTATATCAAATAATACTGCTCCAGAACAGTCCTCCAGAAGAGTATCCTATATCAAGTACATTTCTCAAAAAGAGAGACAAAAATGTGTTCAATAAAAGAACCCAAAATAGACCAGTCACACAATAAGTCCCTTCCCAAAGGATTTTATATAAAGAATATATAAAAACTCCAGAAATTATATTAAAGGAGCATGTTGAAATTCTGTGAAATTGCCTTCCACCTGTTCTTTAATCATCCATGCACCTGATTCCAATTTAACACTTGCTTTTGAGAATCCATCAGCAGCCACATTTCTCTCTTTGTAAATATGGTATAAAGATAAAACATTAAAACCTGACCAAGCAAGTTTATTTTTTTCATATACAGGCCTCAAATGAAAATTTCCCAACGAGTTTGCCCCATTCATCCGTTGAAAACAGCTTTAAAGCCATCAGCTCAGCATAATTGTTAGTTCTCCTGCCTATTCCAGCTTTGAATGAGAGAGAATGATAATCATTTAGATGAAGTAAACCTCCAGCTCCACATTGAGGAGGGGCCCCTTGACAAGCTCCATCAAAGTATCCCTGTCTTATCTAACTGTTCCTCAGTGATCATCCTTTGTGGCTTGGTCTTTAAAGTCTGTGGAAAACCTTCAAGAGTAGCCATACTCTAAAGAGTACATTTTATGGAAGGAATCACTCTTTCTTCAAATATCAGAGCGTTACGGGCTAAGATTTCCCAGGCTGTAATCAAGGGCATGGCTTTCAAATTTTTTGCAGCAGGGTTAGTATACCACCTTTGAAGACATTCAGCTAATGAGTTCCCTCCCATACCTCTCTTAAGCCTGTCAAGCCCTCTATTTCTTTTCAGGCCTGTTGAGTAAAAGGACATGTCATTAATAAATGATCAATAGACTCATTAGAGTCATTACACTCCTTACATAGCATGCACCAACCAGGACCTTGAATACCTCTTTTTTGTAATTTGTCCCAAGTGAGGACTTTATTATTTAGGGCCAACCACATAAAGATCCGGGCCTTTAACAGGAGTTTGAATTTCCAAATCTCCTTCCACCATCAGACCATTTCTTTCCTACTTTCTGCTTGGCATAGAACCTGATATCCTAATTAGGAGTATAATTTCCACTTGCAGGATTTTCTCCCCAAATGAGTTCATCTTCTTTACCCCTTATTCTTGCGCGACTTGAATCAAGGGCAGTAATATATAAATTCCATTCTACGGCATCCTTCCCTTCCAACTCGAGTATCTGCCTGTTTCCATGTTTGCCTCCAAATGGTAGTCAGATCTGAATGTGCTACTTAATTCAGAAAGAATATACCTTGCCTGTGAAGAGCCTGAATCAAACTTTCAGACAGTTTGAATGCTTCCCCACTGCCAACCTAGGGATCAATACCTATCTTCGGTGTTGGACCATTACCTATCCTCCAGAGAAACCATTGACCAATTAGTGGGAAGGCTATATCATTGCCTTCCAGACTACTGAAGCATTATGCCATTCTTTTTGAGGGAAGTCTAATCTATTCTTCCACAGGTTCAGGAGCAATGTATTTCTGTTGAATTAACTGACACCAAAGTCCTTTGCCTCATATCATCCACCAAACACATTTTGCAGCCAATGTTTTGCTGAATGAGTGAATATTCTTCAAGCCCCAACCTCCCGTGTCTTTTGGCCTAGCAACAGCCTGCCATTTAACCAAAGCAATTCCTTTTTTCTCCCTGTTTCCAGACCAGAGAAGTCTAATTTATTTGTCTGATTTTATCCAATACCCCTTGGGAATAAAAATTAAAGACATTCAATATATAGGTATGGCCTCCTAAAATGAGTCTCCCTCCTCGAGAAAGGGAACGATTATACCAAACAAAAAATCTTTTCTCAACCTTGGTTATAAGCTAGTGCCAGTCTTTGCTGTCATAATCATTGGGTTTGAGGTAGAACCCTAAATATTTCAATCCTTCCTGTACATCAGTTTGCTGATATGGAAACAGTTGAGAAATCAATCTAGCTTCCTCATCTTCAAGCCCTGAAAAATAAACTGTTGATTTTTGGATATTGACCATCATACCTGTTGCAGTATAGTATATTGACAGAATTTCTTTGAGTTTTATAGCATCCGTCCTTTAGCCGT
>SNQJ01S0024145.1:79016-94027 GCA_010110895.2 Picea sitchensis | reverse complement strand
TTGTCTGTAAACAAATTTCAGTTATTTGATATTAATGAAATGAAGCGTTATTTCCACTGTATCTTTGTATTCATGGTTATTTGTGTATTCTGTTGTATTCCTGCATAAATTTGTATCGGTGGTATCACAACGATTTTCTCTTTCTCGATCCTTCTTTGCATGTCCCCAATGAGGTCAGGGTATAAGGAGTTGGGTCTCGATCTGATTGAACCTTTGCAAGGTTAGCCTCGCAAACCCCGATGACCGCCCATGGGGGACGAAAATAAATATGAGGGAGCGAGATATCCTATCAAAATATTGCTCGAGGAGGCCCTTGAAAAATAAAGGAACGCGATGATGGATAACTTCATCCAGATCCTTCAACGATTGCACGCTGGTGGCGCATCTGCATCCAACAACCACTCTGGAGGTGCAACCCCTTTTAAGGTACAAGTAAACTTTGACATTCCCATATTTGGTGGCCAAATAGATGTAGAATCCGTAGATAGATGGTTGAATGTCTTAGAAGGATATTTCTCGGTTCATGACTTTTCCGACCGGTAGAAGATTATTTTTTCACTGCTCAAAGTTGCCCCACATGTCAAGGATTGGTGGGAAACCTACTATGAGAAAAAGGATGAGGATGAACCCTCTTTGTTCTTGGCCGTACCCACTTGGAATTATTTCTGAGACGCCATCAAGGAACAATATTATCCCGTGGGGATCTATGAGTACAAGTACATACAATGGACCACATTGCGACAACAAAGGGATCAAGATGTGCATGAGCTGACAAATATGTTCCATACCCTACACACAAAGTTGGGTATCAAAGATTCGGAGAAACATTCAGTGCAGAAGTACCGCAGTTGTCTACACATATACATTTAGGAGGAAATGGAGTTCCTCGACATCTCCTCGCTTGGTACGACATACTGGTATGCTGCCAAGATTGAGCAGAAATTCAAACAAAAGAAGCGAGACTTTGGATTTGTGAATCCAAAGCAAGAGAAAGGTGCCCCAAAACCGCAGAATAAAGGACAAAGCCAAGGCATGTCGGTTCAAGACAACCTACCAAATCCGCAAGAAAATAACAACACCATGAAGTGGAATAAGGACACGGGAAAGTGGTGTGAGTTCCATAAGAGCTCAACTCACAACACAAGTGAGTGTTGAGCCAAATAGTCATTGGTGGCCAAGATGAGGGCTTCTGAATCAGATGCATGCTTCGACGCTGAATCAGAACCTTAGAAGGGGAATGCCAAAGGGAAGCATTTTATCTATGTGGATCCCAATGCCAACCATTTCCACCACGAAGATACAAAAGAAAGAGCCAAAAGATCTAGAGGAGGAGGAGCGTCTCTTCCACTCCCAGATGTGGGTAAAGGGTTCCCTGCTATAGTTCATTATCGAAAGTGAGAGCCAAAAGAACCTCATTTGAGAAGAGGTCATGATGCAGTTGGGCTTGTTGACTAAAACACACTCACATCCGTACACCATCGAGTGGCTTCACCAAGGACGGGATCTTCGCATCAGCCAACAATGTAGCCTTCCCTACAACATCAAGCCCTTCACTGATAAGGTATTATGTGACATTGCTCCTCTTGATGTTTGTGATGTATTACTAGGCCAACCATACTTGTGGAAGCGACATGCTGTGTATGAGTCTCGGCCTCGTGTTGTTATTGTTACCTTGTGAAATAAGTTGTATAGGATACCAGAGGTACCACTGCCTATTGTTATGTCTTTGGTTACTACAAAACAATGCAATAAGCTCATTTCCAAAACCGGGAAATTTGTTTTCTTGATGATCCACCCTCAAGGCAAGAAGAAGACCATGGCCACGACCTCTAGACAGGGCTCCTCCGCATGACAAAAACAAATGGACAAGGTCATGGAGGAGTACCGAGACATCTTCACCTCACCTGCAGCGATGCCTATGCACCGTCAGGTCAAGCACCCCATCGATCTGACCCCAAGTGCGTCGATGCCCAATGGACCTATCTATCAACGCTTTGTTCTCGAGAAATATGAAATCAAAAGACAAATTCATGAGCTATTGTAGAAAGGTCACATTTGGCCAAGTTCATCACCCTGTGGGAGCTCGATCATGTTGGTGCAGAAGAAGGATGGGACTTGGAGTCTCTGTATTGACTATCGGGTGCTGAACAAGATCACTGTCTGGAATAGGTACCCAATCCCATAGATTGATGACCTTCTGGACCAACTGAAAGGGGTGTAACATTTCAGCTAGATCGACTTGAAGTCCAGGTATCACCAGGTACCAATCGAACCGTTCGATGTGTTGAAGATTTCCTTCAAAGAAAAGGAGGGCCTTGCCAAATGGCTGGTCATGCCTTTTAGGTTGACGAATGCTCCCACAACCTTCATGAGGCTGATGGATGACATCTTACAGACATTCACCAACTCATTTGAAGTAGTGTACTTGGATGACATCTTGATCTTCATCCACACTTGAGAAGAGCACCTCCACCACATCCGACTTGGGAAGTGTAAAGTGACTGCCGCAAGGTGTGCACAGTCGTCACAAGAACTCAAATCTTATGTAAATATATTTTGCAAAGAGTGCATAGGTCTGGAATTCAATGAAGAGTCGAAGCGACTCTGTAAAGAAGTCGAAGGACAAGAACAGAGGAACGCCAGGAAGGTGGGAAATAATTCTTTTCAAGAATCTTTGAATCCGAGTTTGACAAATTTCCTGGAAAAGAAAGAAGTGCTTGGGAGATCAAAATATTTGAGGAGATCAAGCTCAAGAGGGACAACACTTTCCAAGAAGTGCGAACGAGACCCAAGAAATAGACTCGTAGGAAGGATAAAGGTCGAAACCTTTACATCTTTCGAAAATATTCTAAGTTAGCAGAAAGCGTACGCCCAGGGAAAAGATTTGGACCGTTCGATCAGTGTACGAACAATGAGGAGTGAGCGCAAAGGAAAATATCTCAACTGTTAGATTTGAGCACCAGAGAAAAGATATCATTCATTCGATCAGAGCACAAAGAAAGGATCTCAGTCGTCTGATCTGCACTCCCAAGGATCATAGCCATCTGATCAAGGTAAAGTGCACTGACATTAAATCTTTGAAAGTGTACAGGAGAATCAAATTTACGAAGTTTCGAAATCATAAGAACTGTCCATCGTCAAGGGGGACCTGTGCCGAGAGATCAACATTTCGTTGACTCGTGACTTAGAGAATTCAAAAGGTAGAGTTATAATAACTCGCGAATCACGAAATCGTGATTTGATCGCAATTGTTGATCGAAGGAGAAATCTAGACTGTTGATTGTACAGGGAGATATCGGGAGTTTGGATATAGGGAGAAGGGAGGTGAGCGGTCTTCCAACTTCGTGAAACACGAAGTCCTGATTTGAGAAGAGTTGATCTAAGCCGTCTGAGCCGTCATATCATGAGGAGTGGTGAGTCGTTGATCTAGTGCACATGAATTTTTGGATATCAGGGATGGGAGGAGAGAAGTGATCAATTTTCCAACTTCGTGAAACAAAAAGTCCTGATACGCGAAAAGGAGATATGGACCGTTGGATCGCGGGGATTGTGGACTGTTGATCTGACAAGTGGAAATCGCAAGTTCAGGGTTCGAAAGGACGAGCAATCAAAATTTGTGAGACGTGAATTCGCGAAATGAAAAATTGCAAAGCGCCTTTCATTTAGGCGACTGGTCATTGCCTTGGTCACGTAGAGGGAGGGGCTTAACCAGGAGAGTTAGCACCTGAATACGCTGAAGATTTAAAAGCGTTAAGGAGAAGACTGTGGGTTCCATAGAACCTGCGTATTAAGAAGAAGGGGGGGCTATTTAGTTGATTGAATGTCCTTGAGGGATTGAAGAGTCAATCAAACTTGATTTCTTGATCGATCCTAGACCGGGAGGTCGCACAGCCCTTAAAAGAGAAAGGGGGCCTACACCAAGTGGTATTAGAGATTATTTTTGTATGTAGATTTCAAGCGAAGGAGAAAAAGAACTCAAAGTTGTACTTTGTGTGTGAGAGACAGTCAACACAATGCCACCGAGGAGACGAGGTGAGCCACCTTTAGCCAATCGTGTTGTAGAAAAAGAGATGTGAGAATTTCGTGCAAGGTTGGAAGCAATGGAAGCAACACAGAGAAGAGAACTTGACGCTGGAGACGTAAACGATGCAGAGAGAGAAGATGTAGAAGACGAAGAATCTGTAGGGGAACACGTTTCCGAAGAACGCTTGCTAAGAGCATTTTTTAGATTGGGAGCTAGAGCCAAGATAGAGGTCCCAATGTATGAAGACAATTTGGATGCTGAAGAGCTGCTGGATTGGATAAGGTCCATGGAAAAATATTTCAATTATGAAGATGTCGATGGGGAGAAAAGGGTGAGACATGATGTCACCATGCTTAAAGGACATGTAACACTGTGGTGGGATGAACTGTAGGCTGAGAGGATAAGTAGAGGAAAACAAAAGATAAAGAATTGGGACAGAATGGTAGCCAAGATGAAGGCTAAATTCATGCCTAAATATTATCAGATCAATCTGTTTAGGAAGCTACAAAACCTAAGACAGAAGGGTATGAGAGTTAAAGAATACACAGATGAGTTCTACAAGATGAACATCAGAGTTGGACAAAGAGAGAGGGATGAAGAAAAAGTTTCCAGGTATATAAATGGCCTGAGGTATGAAATACAGGATGAGCTCAACATGACGTTGATAAGGACAATGGAGGATGTTTATCAGTTCGCGCTGAAGGTAGAAGAGAAGTTGGCCAAAAAAAAAAATCCAACGAGGTAGAGGTAAAATCTCAGCCCCAAACAAAGGCAAGGGAGTTTCCCATGATAAAGCGCATAATTCCAAAGATGAGGCTGAAACTCTACACAATCACTCGGAAAGAGGAGGAAGTTCCTGAGGAATACAGGGTGGTGGAAGAAACTGTTCTAGAGGAAAAGGCAGAGGAGGAATAAGGTGTTATGCCTGTGGAAATACAGGGCACATGTCTTGGGAATTCCTCGATAAAAACAAATAAGGAGGAGAGGCTCACATTTTAGAAGCACAAAGAAGGAATGTTGAGGCAGAAGGAGCAGAGGATGGAACATCCCTGATGATGAGAAAGGTTCTCTTAAAACTAGAGGCAGAAGTTAAAAGGCCAGTACATAGGAACAATCTATTCAGGATAGCTTGCAAGACTAAAGACAGAGTATGCAAGGTGATCATTGACAGTGGGAGCACTAATAACTTAGTATCCACAAAGATGGTGGAGAAATTGAAGTTGGAGACAACTACACACCCAGAGCCATATAAAGTCTCATGGTTGCAGAAAGGACACCAGGTAATGGTTACTAAACAATGCTTGGTTGAATTTAAGATAGGAGGATATAGAGATGAAATTATGTGCGATGTAATTCCCATGGATGTATGCCATATTTTGTTGGGAATACAATGGCAATTTGACAAGAATGTCATTCATGATGGGAGGAAGAATACATACACCTTGGAGAAGAATGGTAGGACACACATGTTGCTACCAATAGAGAAAAATAAACTAAAAGGGGAAGCCAGCACAAGCATACTTCTCATGAGCGGGAAGGAATTCCTGAAATAAGTCAAGAAAGAACAAGAGATGCAGTTTGTTGTGGTGAGGAAACCTAGAGTTATCCTTACTAGTACTTCGATACAGATGACAGATGACATCGAGGCCGATGTCGATGCAGATGACAATGATGATGATCATGATCACGATGGTGATTATGATGATGAGGCAGTTGCTGGTAGTAGCTAATGACATTCACGATCATATAGACTACATCATGGATCATTTTTTATATATTGTTATAATGTCTCTTTTCATGGTTACTATCATATGTATCATTTTACGACCTCTAGTACCATATTATTGATTTGTATCATTTTGACTTATATCATTTGGACATGATGTATCATATTGACTTGTATCATTTTGTATTACATAATTTATCATTTTTATTTATATCATTTGTACATGATGTATCATTTTGACTTATGTCGATTGTTGGACATGTATCATTTTCAAATGTTATTGATCTATTGGCATATTTGACTTTCACTTCCTTTAGTTATAGATGATGATGATCTTATCAGTTTTGACTCGTCAATTTTGATATATTGAAAGTGGTTGATGATTTTATGATGCATATTTATTATGTATGATGGTTTTGATTTACTACTAATGATGGATGTTGTCAAATTCACTTAAATTATAGATATTTGACTCAATTATTTTAATTATAGATAATGATCATGTTATAATAATTATCTTGTTATTTTATATATAGTGGATGTTGTAGATTTTATTTTGATGGAGATTTAATAAGTAAAATGATGGTGTTAGTTTGTATGGATGTTTGTTTCCCTAAAAATTCTTTATAAATGTCATCTTATAAAATATTTAAAATGAATTTATATGACTTACAATATAATCATATAAGTTATTTAAGAGACATGGTATATTTAACTAATTAAATTGAAATAAAACATATTAAATTAATACCTGTAAGAAAAACAAGAAGCATTTTTGGAAGCAAAAAATGAAGCAATAATGGAAGCAAAATTGGAAGCCACACTAGAAGAAAAACTGGAAGTCAAATCAAAAGCAAAGATGGAAGAAAAATGGGAAGCCAAACGTGAAGCAAAACTAAAAGAAAAACTAGACGTAAAACTGGAAGCCAAACCAAAAGCCAAACTGGAAGCAAAATTGGAAGCCATATACGAAGCAAAACTAGACGTAAAATTGGAAGCCAAACTGGAAGTAAAATTAGAAGGCATATCAGAAGCAAAAATTGAATCCAAATTGGAAGAAAAATTGGAAGCCACAACAGAAGCAAAACTGGAAGCCAAATGGGAATAAAAACTAGACATAAAACTGGAAGCCAAACTAGAAGGCAAACTGGAATCCATATCATAAGCAAAAGTGGATGTAAAATTGGAAGCCAAACCAGAAGCCAAACTGGAAGCAAAATTGGAAGGCATATAAGAAGAAAAACTAGAAGAAACACCTGGCACTATTCCTGGCGTCATTTCTGGTGATATTCCTAACACTAAACCTGGGGGTAATTCTGTCGCTAAATCTGGCGCAATTATAAACAGTCCTTATTGCTCCCAGATTTGCACCGAAAAAGGTGTCCAATTCGTGAACTGAAATAAACTAAATTACAACGATATTTTAGATGCTAGTTGTTTGTTTAGTTGTAGTGTTATACATCAAGGCTAAAGGTAATGATTTGTTAATTATTGTAGTGTATTTTGATGATATTATCTTTGGTAGTAACATTGAAATAATGAGTAAGAAGTTTGCAGCTGCAATGCAACAAAAGTTTGAGATGTCTATGTTGGGGTAACTCTCCTTCTTTCGTGGTCTAAATATTCATCAATCAGAAAGAGGAATTTTCATTTCCCAAACTAAATATCTCAAGGAAATATTGAAGAATTTTGGCATGGAAAACTACGCAGTATTCACTCCTATGACTATCAATTGCAAACTCAGTAAAGATGATGATGCTATAGAAATAGATCAAACCATGTACAAGTCTATTATAGGAAGATTACTCTATCTCACAGCTTCAAGACCTGACATCATACAAGAAGTGGGTTTGGTAGGAATATTTCAAGAAAATCCTAAGGAAACTCATGTTCTTACAGTTTAAATAATATTTAGATACTTTCAAGGCATTGTTGATTATGCATTGTGTTATCCAAAAGACACAAACCTCATTCTCAGAGCTTATATAGACACAGACTGGGAAAAAAGTATTGATGATAGAAAAAGAACTAGTAGAGGCTCATTCTTCCTTGGCAGTTGTTTAGTGTCTTGGCTCAATAAGAAACAAACTTTCATTTCTCTCTCTATAGCTGAAGTCGAATATATAGCTGCAACATCATGTTGTACTCAAGTGTCGTGGATTAAAAACAATCTCAAGAATATTCAAGTTCCCTATGATCAACCTGTCTCCATCATGTGTAACAACACCAGTGTTATTAATCTCTCTAAAAACCATGTTCAACACTCTAAGTCTAAGCATATACCAATCAAATATCATTTTCTCAGAGAATAGGTCTAGGATCATGTGGTCAAATTAGAATATGTTCCTTCTAAAGAGCAGATTGCATATATTTTTACCAAGCAATTACTAAGAGAACCCTTTGAGTATCTCAAACAGAAGTTGGGGGTGATCTTGTCTTCCCTTCTTCAGTAAATAACATAGTTCACTACTTAGAAAAGTGCCTCATTTGTTGTTGTATCAGGGAGAAATTTTCTTTTGTGGAGATGCGCACAGTTGAATTTTACAATGGTTCTCAATGGTATTTTGTTTAAGGATGGTTATGTGCACGTAAAGCGGCATGGAGGAGAGAATATTCAAAGCCTCTCTTTTTCATTGATGTCAAAAGGGGAGAATAGAGAAACCCTGATGTTGATTGAAAAGGGGGAGAAATTTAGCATATTGATTTGGCAGTTGCGGACATCGAAAGGGGGAGCATCTTATAGTTGCGCACATTGAAAGGGAGTAGCTTAGCATAAAATGCATTCTTTTGGTAGTCACCTTTCAGAACAGAGAAGAAGGTTTTGGTTGCCATCAATAACAAAGGGGGATTTTGTTCTGCATATGTTGTCATTGATGTCAAAATGATCATGGATATGGTGAATTATAGCGCAACAATAGACAGGGGAAGTCCTAAAAGCATGAAAATAGAAATGTGCAAAAGGATCGAAGGGCGAAAGGATCAATGACACAGAATAGGATCAATGGCACATAAATTATGGCACAAAGTATGGTGCACAGACAAAGGAAGTCGTGAAAGGACGAAAACAAAAGTGCACAAAAGGATCAAAGGATGAAAGGGTCAATGGCGTAGAAGAAAATTTGCAAAGTTCTTTGAACTAGTATGATCAATGGTGCAATGGAGTGTGATGAGATGAAGTTGATGCAATGCAATGGACTGTGAAAGAATGTATGGAAGTTGCGTAGGAGAAAATCTATAGGCAACTTGAGCCAGTAAGAGGAATGGCGTAGTGGAGTTGATCCAGGTGGATACTGGTGTCCACCTGCCTATTCCACTTGGACCCCCACCATTGTTTCTTTTAGTTTTTTAGTTTCCTTAATTGTAGCACAATTTACTATTTTTGGCAGCTTTTCAGGTCCTGAACTTCCGGAGCCGTTTTGAGGCCCTAAACGACATTTTTGGGCATCAACCGATCGACTAATATTATTTTCTTTCAGACCATGAAATTCACTATTGATAGTTGTAGTACTTGAATAGATATTTCTAACGATGTATCATATGCGTCAAACAGAGATAGTATGCCAAAGTTACGACCCCGAGAAATTGATGTACCACTTTGCCCCGACGAGGCCCATATTTTGGTGTTTCATCTACTACGGTTAGGTTTTTGGATGTTTAGGGTTTCCATTATTTCTCAATAATATATAAGCCTTCGAGCCTCATTGTAACACAGAGTTCATAGGCCTGTAACCGCCACATCTCTTTTTAGAGATAAGCTACCAGCGCCCTAGCTAGTTTATTTATATTATGTCTGTAAACAAATTTCAGTTCTTTGATATTAATGAAATGAAGTGTTATTTCCACTGCATCTTTGTATTCATGGTTATTTGTGTATTCTGTTGTATTCCTGCATAAATTCGGATCAGTGGTATCAGAGCGGTTTTCTCTTTCTCAATCCTTCTTTGCATGTCCCCAATGAGGTCAGGGTATAAGGAGTTGGGTCTCGATCTGATTGAACATTTGCAAGATCAGCCTCGCAAACCCTGACGACCGCCCATGGGGGATGAAAAGAAAGATGAGGGAACGGGAGATCCTATAAAAATATTGCTCGAGGAGGCCCTTGAAAAACAAAGGAATGTAATGATGGATAACTTCGTCTAGATCCTTCAATGATTGCCCACCGGTGGCGCATCTGCATCCAACAACCACTCTGGAGGTGCAACCCCTTTTAAGGTACAAGTAAACTTTGACATTCCCATATTTGATGGCCAAATAGATGTAGACTCCGTAGATATATGGTTGAATCTCTTAAAAGGATATTTCTCGGTTCATGACTTTTTCGTCCAGTAGAAAATTATTTTTTCACGGCTCAAAGTTGCCCTCAATGTCAAGGATTGGTGGGAAACCTACTATGAGAAAAAGGATGAGGATGAACCCTCTTTGTTCTTGGCCATACCCACTTGGAATTGTTTCTGAGACACCATCAAGGAACAATATTATCCCGTGGGGAGCTATGGGGACAAGTACATACAATGGACCACGTTGCCACAACAAAGGGATCAATATGTGCATGAGCTGACAAATATGTTCCATACCCTGCGCACAAAGTTGGGTATCAAAGATTCGGAGAAACATTTGGTGCAGAAGTACCGCAGTTGTCTACACATATACATTCAGGAGGAAATGTATTTCCTTGACATATCCTCGCTTGGTACGACATACTGGTATGCTGCCAAGATTGAGCAGAAATTCAAACAAAAGAAGGGAGACTTTGGATTTGCGAATCAAAAGCAAGCGAAAGGTGCCCCAAAACCACAGAATAAAGGACAAAGCCAAGGCATGGCGGTTCAAGACAACCTACCAAAGTCACAAGAAAATAACAACACCGTGAAGTTGAATAAGGACACGGGAAAGTGGTGTGAGTTCCATAAGAGCTCAACTCACAACAAAAGTGAGTGTCGATCCAAACAATCATTGGTGGCTGAGATGAAGGCTTATGAATCAGATGCATGCTCCGATGCTGAATTAGAACTTGAGAAGGGGAATGATAGAGGGAAGCATGTTATCGATGTGGATCCCAACGCCACCATTTCCACCACGAAGATACAAAAGGAAGAGCCAAAATATCTAGAGGAGGAGGAGCGTCTCTTCCACTCCCAGATGTGGGTAAAGGGTTCCCTGCTATAGTTCATTGTCAAAAGTGAGAGCCAAAAGAACCTCATTTGAGCAGAGGTCGTGACGCGGTTGGGCTTGCCGACCACAACACACTCACTTCCGTACACCATCGGGTGGCTTCACCAAGGACGGGATCTTCGCGTCAGCCAACAATGCAACCTTCCGTACAACATCAAGCCCTTCACCGATGAGGTATTATGTGACATTTCTCCTCTTGATGTTTGTGATGTATTATTAAGCCATCCATACTTGTGGAAGCGACATGTTGTGTATGAGTCTCGGCCTCGTGTTGTTATTGCTACCTTGGGAAATAAGTTGTACAGGATACCAGAGGTACCATTGCCTATTGTTATCTCTAATTGGTTACTACAAAACAATGGAGTAAGCTCATTTCCAAAACTGGGAAATTTGTTTTCCTGATGATCCACCCTTAAGGAAAGAAGAAGACCATGGCCACAACCTCTAGACAGGGCTCCTCCACATGACAAAAACAAATGGACAAGGTCATGTAAGAGTACCGAGACATCTTCACCTCCCCTGCAGTGGTGCCTATGCACTGTCAGGTCAAGCACCCCATCAATCTGACCCCAGGTGCATCGATGCCCAATGGACCTATCTATCAACGCTCTGTTCTCGAGAAATATGAAATTGAAAGACATATTCCTGAGATATTGTAGAAAGGTCACATCTGGCCAAGTTCATCACCCTGTGGGAGCTCGATCATGTTGGTGCAGAAGAAGGATGGGACTTGGAGTCTCTGTATTGACTATCAGACGCTACACAAGATCACTATCTGGAATAGGTACCCAATCCCATAGATTGATGACCTTTTGGACCAACTAAAATTGGCGTAATATTTCATCCAGATCGACTTGAAGTCTAGGTATCACCAGGTACCAATCGGATCATCCAATGTGTGGAAGATTGCCTTCAAAGCTAAGGAGGGCCTTGTTGAATGGCTGGTCATGCCTTTCGGGTTGACGAATGCTCCCGCAACATTCATGAAGCTGATGGATGACATCTTGCAGCCATTCACCAACTCATTTGAAGTAGTGTACTTGGATGACATCCTGATCTTCAACCAGATTTGAGAAGAGCACTTCCACCACATCCGACTTGGGAAGTGTAAAGCGACTGCCGCAAGGTGTGCACAGTCGTCGCAAGAACTCAAATCTTGTGTAAAGATATTTTGCAAAGAGTGCATAGGTCTGGAATTCAACGAAGAGTCGAAGCGACTCTGTAAAGAAGTCGAAGGACAAGAACAGAGGAACGCCAGGAAGGCAGGAAAGAATTCTTTTCAAGAATCTTTGGATCTAAGTTTGACGAATTTCCTGGAAAAGAAAGAAGTGCTTGGGAGATCAAAATATTTGAGGAGATCAAGCTCATGAGGGACAACACTTTCCAAGAAGTGCGAACGAGACCCAAGAAGCGGACTCACAGGAAGGATAAAGGTCAAAACCTTTACATCTTTCGAAAATATTCTAAGTTAGCAGAAAGCGTAAGATCAGGGGAAAATATTTGGACCGTTTGATCAATGTCCGGACAACGAGGAGTGAGTGCAAAGGAAAATATCTCAACTGTTCGATCTGAGCACCAGAGAAAAGATATCAGTCATTCAGTCAGAGTGTAAAGAAAGGAACTCATTCGTCTGATATGCACGCGCAAAGATCATAGTCATCCGATCAATGTAAAGTGCGCTGACATTAAATCTTTGAAAGTGTACATGAGAATCAAACTTACAAAGTTCCGAAATCATTAGAACCGTCCATCGTCAAGGGGGACATGTAGAGAGAGATCAACATTTCCCTGACTCGTGACTCAGAGAATTCAAAAGGTAGAGTTATAAGAACTCACGAATTACGAAATCGTGATTTGATCACAACTGTTGATCGAAAGAGAAATCTAGACTGTTGATTGTCCAAGGAGATATCAGGAGTTTGGATATCGGGAGAAGGGAGGTGAGCGGTCTTCCAATTTCGTGAAACACGAAGTCTTGATTTGAGAAGAGTTGATCTGAGCCGTCAGATCACGGGGAGTTGTGAATCGTTGATCTGGTGCAGATGAATTTTTGGATATCAGGGATGGGAGGAGAGAAGTGATCAATCGTCCAACTTCGTGAAACACAAAGTCCTAATACGCGAAAAGGATATATGGACCGTTGGATCGCAGGGATTGTGGACTGTTGATCTGACAAGTGGAAATTGCAAGTTTAGGTTTCGAAAGGACGAGCAATCAAACTTCGTGAGACATGAAGTCTTGTAACGCGAAATTGCAAAGCGCCTTTTGTTTAGGCGACTGGTCACAGCCTTGGTCACGTAGAGGGAGGGGGTTAACCAGGAGAGTTGGCACCTGAATACGCTGAAGATTTAAAAGCGTTAAGGAGAAGACCGAAGGTTCCATAGAACCTGCATCTTAAGAAGAAGGGGAGCCTATTCAGTTGATTGAAGGTCCTTGAGGGATTGAAGAGTCAATCAGACTCGATTTCTTGATCGATCCTAGACCGGGAGGTTGCACAACCCTTAGGAGCGAAAGGGGGCCTGCACCAAGTGGTATCAGAGCTGATTTTTGTCTGTAGTTTTCAAGCAAAGCAGAAAAAGAACTCAAAGTTGTACTCTATGTGTGAGAGACAGTCAACACAATGCCACCGAGGAGATGAAGGTATCCAACTTTAGCCAATCGTGTTGTAGAAAGAGAGATACGAGAATTTCGTGCAAGGTTGGAAGTGATGGAAACAACACAGAGAAGAGAACCTGATGCTTGAGATGTCAACGATGCAGAGAGAGAAGGTGTAGAAGACGAAGAAGTTGCAGAGGAACATGTTTCTGAAGAACGCTTGCTAAGAGCATTTTTTAGATTGGGAGCTAGAGCCAAGATAGAGGTCCCAATGTATGAAGGAAATTTGGATGTTGAAGAGCTGTTGGATTGGATAAGGTCCATGGAAAAATATTTCTATTATGAAGATGTCGATGGGGAGAAAAGGGTGAGAAATGATGTCACCAGGCTTAAAGGACATGCAAAACTGTGGTGGGATGAATTGCAGGCTAAGAGGAGAAGTAGAGGAAAACAAAAGATAAAGAATTGGGACAGAATGGTAGCCAAGCTGAAGGCTAAATTCATGCCTAAAGATTATCAGATCAATCTGTTTAGGAAGCTACAAAACCTAAGACAGAAGGGTATGAGAGTTAAAGAATACACAGATGAGTTCTACAAGCTGAACATCAGAGCTGGAAAAAGAGAGAGGGATGGAGAAAAAGTTTCCAGGTATATAAATGGCCCGAGGTATGAAATACAAGATGAGCTCAACATGATGTTGGTAAGGACATTGGAGGATGCTTATTAGTTCGCGCTGAAGGTAGAAGAGAAGTTGGCCAGAAAAAAAAATCCAATGAGGTAGAGGTAAAATCTCAGCCCTAAACAAAGGCAAGGGAGTTTCCCATGATAAAGCGCATAATTCCAAGGACGAGGCTAAAACTCTACACAGTCGCTCGAAAAGAGGAGGAAGTTCCCGAGGAATACAGGGTGGTGGAAGAAATTGTTCTAGAGGAAGAGGCAGAGGAGGAATAAGGTGTTATGCCTGTGGAAATACAGGGCACATGTCTTGAGAATTCCTCGATAAAAACAAAGAAGGGGGAGAGGCTCACATTTCAGAAGCACAAAGAAGGAATGTTGAGGAAAAAGGAGCAAAGGATGGAACATCCCTGATTATGAGAAAGGTTCTCTTAAAACTAGAGGCAGAAGTTAAAAGGCCAGTACATAGGAACAATCTATTCAGGATAGCTTGCAAGACTAAAGACAGTGTATGCAAGGTGATCATTGACAGTGGGAGCACTAATAACTTAATATCCATGAAGATGGTGGAGAAATTGGAGTTGGAGACAACTACACACCCAGAGCCATATAAAGTATCATGGTTGCAGAAAGGACACCAGGTAATTGTTACTAAATAATGCTTGGTTGAATTTAAGATAGGAGGATATAGAGATGAAATTATGTGTGATGTAATTCCCATGGATGTATGCCATATTTTGTTGGGAATACCATGGCAGTTTGACAAGAATGTCATTCATGATGGGAGGAAGAATACATACACCTTGGAGAAGAATGGTA
>SNQJ01S0024145.1:37556-75522 GCA_010110895.2 Picea sitchensis | reverse complement strand
AATGGTTACCACCCCTAGACAAATGTTCAAACAGATATCGTGAACAAGTGGATCGAGGGGTATTTACGCAACTATGTGTTCGGATAGTAGAAGGCATGGGTTAAGTGGTTTCATTTGAGGGAACACTGTTATAATACCACTTATCATATGTCCATTGGTATGAACCCATTCCGAGCATTATATGGTAATGATGTTAATTCATTTGTTGATTTGTCATTTGGGGATAGAAGGGCTCCCAAAGCCAAGGATTGGATCCAGGAGAGTCAATACATCCTCAAGGATATCAAGGAAAATTTACACGTGGAACAAAATTAATAGAATATTTATGCATATAGGCACAGAGTTGACTGCACTTTTGAGGTGGGAGACTTGGTATTTTTTAGATTGCAACCATATAAATAGTCTTCACTGAAGAAAAGTGGTGTCGAAAAGATTAAGCCTCGCTTTTATGGCCCCTACAGGGTGATCTGGAGAGTTGGAGAGATAGCTTATGAGCATGAGTTGTCGAAGGGAAGTAAGATCCACAATGTGTTTCATGTTTCATGCCTCAAGAAGGAAAATGGACAAGAAGTCACTTCTTCAGTAGAGTTACCTTCAATGGATGAAGAGGGGAAATTAGTTTTGGTTCTCGAGGAGGTATTGAAGGTCCGAGAGAGGAAATTGTGAAACATGGTGATCCGAGAGTACCTCATCAGGTGGAGATAATTCTCGGTAGAGGATTCCACGTGGGAAGGCGAACATATATTGTAGCATCATAACTTGTAGTTTCTTGAGGACAAGCAATCTCGGGAAGGGAGGATTGTAATGTCCCTTTCCAAATAATAACTCCAAGATATCGACGTAATAACCTAAGTGATTCTTGTAGGCTATAATCAGTGGACGAAAAGGGAATTAATTAATTATTTAATGTCATCGGAGAGGGAAAGTAATCTTTTTTAAAGGTGACATTGAGTAATTAGGTAAAAAGGTGTTTTAAGTGACTTTCAGTTAATAAAATCGATTTACTTTATTAAAAGGGTAAAAGAGTCGGAAAAGGGCCAGTGAGGAAATAAAAGGAGAATGAGGGTGCCCTGTCTCATTATGCATTTGTTATTTTCTAAAATGAAATTGAGAGAGTTTTTGTAGCTTTGGCGCTTGGGACAAAAAAACCTAGAGTAGTTTGGGATTGGGTTCGGTGATGAAACTATCCACTCTAGTCAATCGTAGAGGAGGGATCACTCAGATTTCTTCATTGTCCTTCGGTGTGACTGAGTATTTCATATTTAGCAACTGAGTTTCTTGGTAGAGGTCAATTTGTTTGTGGAGACTGAGTTTAATGTGAAGGGAGGCCAAGATATTATGCGCAGGTTAAGTTTTCTCAAGTGTTGGGTCAAATCGTTTCTTTGGGGGTCGAGTTATTCGTTGTTGAGGTTGATTTACTCTTGTTGGCTGAGTTTCTAGTTTCTCAGGGCCAAGTTTCCCTTGTTGGTTGTGTTCTTTTCCTGTTAGGGAAAGTTTCTTCTTGCTGGGTATATTCTAGACTTGTTGGGGTCGAGTTCTTGGAGTATCATTACACATTTATTGTGGGGGAGAGTCACTTTGCTAGTTCGCATTATTCTCTATTGTGGTTGAGTTGTACTGTTCAAGGATGAGTTGTATTTGTGGGTCGATTTACCTCCAGGATGGGTTGAGTTCAATTATACCAGACTTTTGTTCCATTACCTTTCCAACAACTGCACATAAATCACTCCTACATGCCTCTATATCACTTATATGCTTGTTGCATATTTCTTCTATCTACATGCATCCTTTTGTTAATGAACATGTCAAAATTTTTCCTTCATTTATGTTGTTGTTAAAGTATTTCTGAAAAGAACAAATTGTATTGCTGCCATATAATATCAAAGAAATAAGTTTATGAGTATATATTATGTGCATTTTCTATATATTGTTAGCAAGCTATCAAATTGTTAAATTGTGAGTAAAGGCAGTTTTCATGCAAACTGTTTGAGTAAATGTCCACACCAATAAACTAAACAAAAATTGGGGCAAATTTAGTAAGGGACGTTACATATAGAGTTGGATGTTATGTTGGTGGATTCCCTTTGTCTTGGTGTCCATGATCTTATCAACTATCGCTTGTTCAATGCAGTCGGGATTGAGTTCTGTAGGGGTCAAGTGCTCGGTCGCATCTAAAGTGTCTAGGAGAGGTGGAAAGTAGGGTTGAGACAGTTCCACATTAAATACCAGGTGCAAGCCAAGGAAATGATGAATACTTAGTTCAAAATCATTCTCACCCATAGCCTTGGTGATGGTATAAGGCCCATATCAGAGTGGATGTATCTTCTGATGGGGTCATGTGAAGCGCTCTTTCTGCAAATGCAACTATACCTTATCTCCCACCTAAAATTTGTGTGGTACTCAATGTTGATTATGGTGCTGCTTGTACTTGGAATTTTTTTTCTACAAAATATCATGAACTTGTTGGATGTGTTGGATTCATTCAACAAATTTGACATCTTGATCAGCCTCGGTCTGAGCATGGGAGGACTCTTCCTGTGCAGTTGCAATGGGCAGGGCTACATCAATGGGGGCTCATGGTTGAAACCCCAAGCACACTTGAAAAGGGTTGTGGTATATAGAGTTTTGGAGGGCTCTATTGTAGATGTGTTGAACATAAGAAAATATTTCAGCCCATGTGCATGGATGTTTGGAATTGTACACCCTCAGGATATGGACAGTCATCATGTTGACTACCTATGTTTTTCCATCATTATATGGGTGGAAACCAGTCGATTTGGTCAACTTGGTGCCCATCATCGACCATAGGCTAGACCAAAAAGTGCTCAGGAACCTACTATCACGATCTGATATAATGATTTGTGGGAGCCCAAATGAACCCAAAATTGTTCAAAGAAGAGCTTGGTGGTGGCCTCAACTATAATGTTCTTCTTCCAGGGTGCCAAAATTGGGATCTTAGAGAATCGATCAACGACCACGAAGACAAAGTCATTCCCATGATTGGTTGAAGGAAGACATGACATGTAATCCATGGCGATGGACTCGCAAGGCATATCTGAAGTAGGAAGAGGGGTGTATAGCCCATGTTTCTTGATGGTGGGCTTGGAAATAGTGCATGCAATGCATGATTTGATGTACTTGCGAACATCTTGTCGAAGCTTCGACCAATAAAAATGATTTTGCAGTACTGCCACTGTTTTGTCCACACCAAAATGTGATGTTTCTCAACTATAATGAGCTTCCCAAATCAACTTTTCATGCTCGCTTGAAGGAACACAGAGATGTCTCAGATGACATAGCGATCCATCCTGGAGAAGAAATTCTAGAACTGTTTTTCTTGCGCTCAATGCGTGTTAGGTAGCAACAAAGTTAGAGTCATTATTGTATAATGGTGGCCACTCAAACGTCTAATTCCCACGAGAGTTAAGAATTGTGGTTAGTTCCACAACCGGGGGTCGATTGAGGCAATCTATGACATGGTTGGTGTTTCCCTTCTTCTCCTTGATGTTCAAGTGGAATTGTTGTAGGTATGTGGACCACTTTTGATGGAGTTTATTCTATAACTTTCCTTCTATTTGCATGAATTGCAGAGGCTTGTGATCAGTCTAGATGATCGTTTTCTTCCCATAATGTAATGCTTCCACTGTCGACATTCTTGTATAATGGAGTACATTTCTTCGTTTTAGGTGGGATATCTACGAACAACATCAGATAGTATTTCATTGTGATAGGCCACCGAATGCCCATGTCGAGTGAAGGTTGCAACGATAGAATAATTTGAAACATTTGTCTCAATCTCAAATTGTTGTTGCAGGTCTGACATAATAAGGACTGGTGCTTTGCAAAGGTGATATTTCAAATCCTACAATTATTTTTGTTGGGATGCATCCCACACAAACTTGGCCTTTGCTCCACCCTTGGTCACTTGGCTTAGGGCTCAAGCGATATGAGAGAACCCCAACACAAACCTGCAGTAGAAGTTGACAAGGCCCAAGAAGCTATGAAGCTCAGTCATTGTCTTCGAGGCCAACCAATCACGGATGACTTGGATCTTGGTTGGATCCACATGCACACCCTGCTCATCCATGATGTATCCCAAATATTGGATTCTCTGCATGTAGAAGGAAAACTTCTCCAAGTTGGCATATAACTTGTGTTGTCACAGGGTGCCCAAGACATGTTGAATATGCTTCAAATGTTCCTCTCATGTTTTGTTGAAGATGAGGATGTCATCTAGATATACAACCACAAAGGAGTTTGTGAATGGTCGCAATATATCATCCATCATCTGCATGAATGTGGTTAGGGAATTAGTCAAACAGAAAGGCATGACCAACCACTTGAAGAGACCTTCTTTAGACTTGAAGGTTGTCTTCCATACATCAGTTTTCTCAATCAACACATAGTGATAGTCCAACTTTAGATCAACCTTACTGAAAAAATTATCTCCCTTGAGTTGATCGAGAAGAACATCAATCTGGGGGATTAGGTACTAGTTATTGACTGCGATTTTGTTCAGGTCTCTGTAATCAATACAAAGTTTCCATGTATCGTCCTTTTTCTGTACTAGAACAATTGAGCTACAACAAGGTGAGGAGCTTGGTCTAATGCAGCCCTTCATAATTATCTCTTGGATATGGCATTTGATTTCTTCATTCTCCATAATAAAACACTTGTACATAGGGCCATTAGATAGAGGAGCATCGGGTGTCAAATCAATTTAGTACTTTACCTGACAGTGCACAAGCACCCCAGTAGGAAAGGAAAACATGTCTTTGTGCTCTTTTACTATCTTGTCCTCTTGTTGTTGTTGTGTAGAGAGACCCTGTGCAAAGGTTTTGGCGGTTGCAGTGACCTTTCATTCACCTTTCTACCGAACCATAAAGAGAAAAAATCTCACAGTCTGAGAAATCTCCTTTCTGCACTTCTTTGTGGAGATCAAAGAGACTACAGTAGTTGGGATTGCCTCCAGTACCTTGTAGAGTTGATGTCCCAAAATAATAATGACACTACGGGGCCTAGATTCATAAACAACATGATGCTTCCACATATATGGTTGTCATAACAAAACATCACAAACTTCAAGGGGGACAACATCACATGATACCTTGTCTTTGAAGGGTCTGATGTCATGGTGCAAGAGGCATTCTTGGCTGACGTAGATGTCTCGTTCTTGGTTGAGCCAACTGATGGTTTATGGTTGAGGATGCAGTGTCATTTTCAGGTTCAATATCTTGACGACCTCTACTAAGATTAGGCTCGTTTGGCTACCATTGTCAACAATGAAATGGAGTGGGGTCCCCTTCACCCACATATGTGAGTGGAAGAGGGGCTCCCCTTCTTCAGGCTCCTTTTGTTCCTCTGGTTGGACTTTTGTGGAAGCGATGTTGACATTGAGTTTTGTGTCAATAATCCATTTTCCCTTTTCCGGTTCTGAATCAGAGTCTGAGTTAGCATTCGTCCCTTAGGATTTTGTCTTTGCAAACAATGACTTTTTGGAGTGATATTCATCGGTATTGTACCAAGGGTTTTTATGGAAATCACACCACTTTCCAATGTCCTTCGACTTCCCATTACCCTTCTTTGTTGGTGCCTTGTGTTGGTTGTCTTTGGACTGGTCATCCTTTCTCTTTCCTTTTCCCTGGGAGATAGGGCCACCCTTATCAGGCTTTTGCTGCAATGGTTTGCAAAACCGAAATCTCTCTTATTCGTTCACTTGAACTTCTGCTCGATCTTGACAACATATTGGTAAGACGCTCCTAGTGAGGAGATATCCAAGAACTCCATATATGTTTGGATATACCTGTGTAGGCCATTGTGGTACTTCAAAAATAGGTGTCGTTCAGAGTCTTTAATACCAATATTTGTGGGAAAGGTATGGAATATGTCGATGTACTTTGGCACCGTATTATCTCTCTCATGACGAAGAGTTGTCCATCTCATGTATTGGTCATCATAATTTCCAACAAGGTAGTGTTGCTCCTTGAGGGAATCAACAAAAGCCACCCAAGTGGGTTTTGGCCCAAAAATTGTAGACACATATTCGACATGTTTCTCACAATAAGTCTCCCACCAATCTCTGACATGGGGAAGGGCCTTAAGGAACGCGAAGGTGATTTTCTCATTATTGGAAAAAATTTGGACAAAGAAATAACCCTCTAGCAGACTTAACCATTTTTCCAAAGCGTCATTGTCTATTTGGACTTCAAATAAAGGAAMATCAAATTTAATTTGTACCTTAAAGGGTGTCGCACCTCCAAAGTGACCACTGGTTGAAGGTTCCTCCATTGTTGTTGGCGGTCGTCGAAGAATCTGAGCGAAATTATCCATCATCTCGTTCCCTGTCGCAYGAAGGCTTCCTTGAGGAAAGTTTGATAAGATATCATGCTTCGTCGTCCCTCTTTTATTACACCATGGGAGGTTTCTTAGGCGGGCGAGAGCAGTTTTCCTTAAGAAAAACAAACTCGAGACCCAACTCTCTATAACCTAACCTTGTCGGGGACATGCACTAAAATGACAAGGGGAAGATTGTTTTGATACCACTGCTCCATATTATTTTAAGAACGACATGAAGGAAAAAATATAACATATATGTAATAAGGAAATACACAAAGATATTGCAAGGAGCACAATAATACAATGAAACTTAGATTTCATTAATGACTGTCTGGTATACAAAAGACTGTAAAATGCAAAGCACACAAGCTAGCTATAATGGTGGTATCTTATCTCTGAAGAAATATGTGTCGATTACACTCATTCGTAATAAGATTATTACAATGAAGCTCCAAAGGCATTTTTAAACATAAAGCATGAATGGTAAAACCCTAAAAAAACAAAACCCTAACCCCGAAATATGAAACGCCAAAAGGTTTGTGGGTCGTGATGGGGGTAGTCGATACGTCAACTTCCCTAGGGCGTAACTTTTGCATACTATCTTTGTTTGGGGTGCTTGATACCTTGTCGAAAAGGTCTAGACGAGGACTACACATTCTGAATGGCCTAATACATTCCAACATAGATCTATTTGGCGATGCCACATCAAAAAAACATTGTTTAGAGCCTCAAAACGACCCCATAAGTTTGGAACTCGAAAAACTATAGAAAAACTGCCAATATGGAAATAGTAATTTGAGCCAATGGAATAGGTGGGCAACCATCGGTGTCCACCTAGATCAAGTTGAATCCATCCAATCTGTGCTATCTATTCGGCTCGACGAGGATGCTCGACCCGACCGTCCATGCGTCCAACTCATAGTCGATTTCTATGGTTGATCCACCGACCGATTGTCTTCGACTGTTTGCCCATTGTCCGACCAACATGCTTGTCGAATACTCAACCGAATAATGTAGATATCCGGTCAATCATTCGACCGACTGTTTCCATATGTAGGTCGATTTCCTTACCAACTGATTCCAAGTGAAGTGTGATGAACCATCATAACTTGATGTTCCAACCACCCCCCATCAGCACATGGCTCTGGATAATCAGGAGATAAAATTGTGTCAGTAGGACACCCCCCATAATTGTAACTTCTTGAATCCCAAGCATTGTACGACGCTTGATAAACTTAGATTCAGATAATGGATTAATGAATATATCAACTACTTGATCATTTGTTCTACAATAGACAAGAGCGACAACGTTGTCATGAACCAGATGTTTCAAATAGTGAGCATGGAGCTCAAAATGCTTCATCTTATTGTAGGAAACAAGGTTTTCAACAACTTGAATGGCACTTTGATTGTCACAATAGATGGTATTCAAGGTATGAATAGAAAATCGAAGTTCACCCAGAAGTTGGCAAATCCAAACTGCCTCTATCCCTGCATGAATGATGCCAAAATATTTTTCTTTTGTAGTTAACAAGGAGACTATTTTTTGTTTCTTGAATGACCAAACCAAGTAGTCTAGTGATTTAGAGAAACACATAGCCAGAAGTGGACTTCCGATCATCATTGTTTCCTTCCCAATCAAAGTCGGTGAAGCCAACCAACAAATCTGAACTTCGACAATATTTGATACCAAAATGAGTGGTACCCTTGAGATATAAAACAATTTGTTTGACTTCTTTCCAGTGGTTTTATCTAGGATCCTGCATAAAACGAGAAACCACACTCACATCAAAGGAAATGTCAAGTCAAATGTGAGTAAGATAATTGAAATTGTTGACCAGTTGTCGATAGAGTGTAGCATCGACTTTGTGAGTTTTACAAGTTTTGTTCATCTTTACTCCAGATTGAAGAGTACCAAAGGGCTTACAATCTATCATCTTAAAATGTGTCAAAATATCCATTACATATTTATATTGAGAAATGAAAAAACCATCAAACAATGGTAATAATTGAAGACCCAAAAAATAATGCAGAATACCAAGATCTGTCATGTCAAAGGAGTCAATAAGTTGCTTCTTCAATCTAAGAATGAGATCAATGTTATTTCTAGTTATGACAAGATCATCAACATACACAATAATAATCAAAGTGTTTCCATGAGTATGAAGTACATATAATTTGTGATCATATTCACATCGTTTGAAACCAATTCAAAGAAAGAAAATGTCGATCTTAGCGTACCAAGCTCAAGGATCTTGCTTCAAACCATAGACGCTTCTTAAGTCGACAAACTAGTTTAGAATCTGTCACAAAACCAAGAGGTTCTTCCATGAAAATTTATTCTAATAGTTCACCATGAAGAAAAACACCCTTCACATCCATCTGATGAATCTGCCAATGTCCAAATCGAGAAACAAGAGAAAGAATCAATTAAACAAAATTCATCTTTGCAATAAGGGAAAGGTATCAGCGTAGTCAATGCCTTCTTGTTGAGAAAATCCTTTCGCAACCAAACGAGCTTAATGATGCTCAAAAACACCTTCAGAGGTAAATATGGTCATGTAGACCCATCGACACTTCACAACATTTTTCCCTTGTGGTCGGGGAACTAATTCTCAAGTGTGATTCCTCGATAAAATATCCAATTATCTCTATATAGCCTACTCCCATTCAAGTTGTCCTTGTGCGTCTAAGTAGGTAAGTGGATCAAATATTTCAAGTAAACGAGTCATCGACAAAACGTTGTCATGTTGATTCTGACTGCAAGTTTCTTGGCCTGAAGAAATGTCACCGACATAAGGTCTAGCAGCTTCAATGGTATTGACAACCCATATGGGTAGACAAGAAAGGGGTCAATTGTTGTTCACTACAAAAGGTCTATTAGAAGTTTGAACAATTTCAGTTGACAAAGATGGCAGACTAGTTTAAATAGATATTGATTAGCCAGTGGACTCGGAGGACAACAATCCATTCAAAACAAAACAAGAGAACCAGAGTCGGAAACAACATCAAAGTGATAATCTTGTAATAATCTAAAGGAAACATTCAACAACTTGATACCAGAAGACTTCTCATCAAACCATATGTTAGTCTCTACTTTTGTCTTGGTTTAAGTAAGAAACCCTTGTCCTAAACCCTCCTTACCCATCCCTCATTTTCCGTTTTCAAATGTTTTCATTTTTTAGATTTTTGATATTTCATGGTTTGCATTAAAATTTTTGATGATTTATTTGAGTTTTGATTATGAAAAACATTGTTTAAATTAATAGTGTCTCCTTTATGCTGTTGGAATTTTCAAATTTTAAGTTGTCAAACGCGCTATGAGAATAAGCCTATTCCCGTTGCGACAAATAATCATGCCATAACGTGCGCCTGCTATCCCGATTTAGTTATGATAACGAGATAATGAGCTAAGAGTTTGTGTGTTCCCACAAGAATTTGGTAATCATTTCTAAATCCAACATGTTCATAACATAATTGCTATACACGTGCGCAGGGTTCATTTCAAAATCCCCTATTATTTAATGATTATTATGTGATCGGTTCGAGTTGTTTTAAGTTCAACCTTGCAGGAAGAAATACAGGTATCCATTCAAAGCATGAGGCATATATCCGCAATTGCAGGAAGGGAATTTGGAACCCGAGGGCGTTAGTTGCAGATTTGAGTTTAAATGGCGCCAAAGTAGAGCGGACAAGTGGCCAGAATCGAACCAGAAGGTGTCGAACTCCTTGAAGCCTACCCTCAAATGGCTCAAAGATTCAGAGACGTCGGGTGGTTTGAGTTCATCACTACATTTCAAGGATATGACGAACAGGTTTCCATGGAATTTTCTTTGAATTTCGATGGTCATGAGGTCAAAATCGACAAGATGTTGATGTTGGTGACATAGAAGACTATAACCAAGGCTTGTAGGCTTGTGGTTGGAGGGGAAATATGGTGGAAGAAGGAACACGTGGTCACTGAGTTTGTGAATCAATTCCTCCTTCCAGATAAGGAGAATCTGGATTGGAGAAGGGGAATTCCTCGCAGCTGGTTTCGACCCGAATGGAACACTGCCCTGGTGGTGATTCACAGATACATCACCTGCGAAGGGAGGTTTTCTTTGATCTACATCTACCATATCAGAACACTGATGCATCTAAACAGTGACTATCCTTTAAACCTTCCTTATTTCCTGCTTAAAAGTTTGACAAAAATGTCCAAGAAGGTACAGTCGATTTCCACTAATGCCAAGGGAAGTTTGTTCCATCAAGTCTTGATTAAAACCCTAGTCATGTCTTCCCTGAATGAACTACAAAAGACCTGGAATTGGCTCACGGAATCCTTAAAACCTATTACTCAATCCAATAAGTCGAAAAAGGGCAGAGCGAGAAAAATTGTTAAACAAAGTCGAGATGTTGCTGGTGAAAACCCTGTAAAAGACGAATCTTCTAATGTCAAGGTAACTAAAAAGAGTAGGAGTAAAAGACCTATATGGGAGCCTGAACATGAAGTGCTTCTTGAGGAAGATGTCAAATAAGAGACAGATTCAGATAATGATCTCATTGCTCAAACTGCAGTCAAGTCTGAAATGTCGTCCACCAACAAAAAGAACGTTGCAGTCAAAGGAAAAAGGAAAAAGGGTGCGTGTGTGTCACAAAAACCTCGGAGAAATTCAACCAGGGATACTAATAAGTATAGGCTGAACTCAAAAGCAATGTTCAATCCTGCCATTAAAGAAGAAAACGCCATAACCATAGATGATGATTCTGAGGAGGTTGAAACAAGCACCGGGAAAAAAGCAAAGAAGACTCATTTTCCCAAGAAATCTATCAGCAAAGGAAAGAGAAAACTTACACCACCTACAGGCCCTGTAATGAGAGCTTCAACTAGATTAGCTAAGGATAAAGAGAGGGCTAAAGGAATCAGTGAATTCCATGAAGAAACACAGGATTGCATGGAAGATTCAAATTACTTACCAGATGTACCTAGAGCTATGGATTCATCAAGTTCTGAAGAAGAACATAGCTCAGAATTGATTTCAAAATATCAAGTTAAAGCCAAAGAACCCAGTGTTACTTTAAATCTGAATGAAACTGCACCCTTTGAAGATTGTTCAGGATTCAGGGTCGAGACAAGAACTGATAAAGAAAAGATTAAAGAATTTCAGAAAACCATAAAACAATTAAAGAAGGAAAAGATGCTGATAGAACAGTGGAATACTCGCTAGTAGGAAAGAATTCAAAATCTTAAAAAGAAGAAGAAGGAGCAAAGGGCGTTGCTTAAGGAACTCAGGGAAATCAATTTCGGACTTTACTGGCACAATGTTGTGTTAACCACAAATCTCAAGTATAAAAATGCCAAAGCCTCTGCTGCGATTTTATCTTAAAGGTAACATGAAGATTGGTTACAATTTTGTTTAAAGGTTCGCCAGGAGATATGGCAAATAATACTCATTTTGATCAAGGAAATGCTAAGATTTTGATCTGCTTCACAGAGTCAAACGAAATCTCTATTTTGTAGAGTATTGCTGGCAATGTTTGTTATATCAAGTTGTTGAGTTGTGGACTATTTTGGAAATAGTAGCTCATTTTTGAGTGACATAATTTAGGATCTGGATACTCTTTGATTCTAGTACTATTTTGGAAATAGTAGCCCATTTTTGAGTGACATAATTTAAGATCTCGATACTCTTTGATTCTAGTCATTAAAAGTTGTCCAGATATTGTGGATCCGTGGAATTTCATAACCGCTTTTAAATGTATGCAGGACATACCTTATGGAGGTCTAAAATTTGGAGATCTATAGAGACTTTTGTGGAGATTATTGTAAAGACATGTATGTTCAATTTGACACTTAATAGCAAAGGCATAAGGGATACGACCATTTCTTTTCTGTTATTTCATTTTTCATTCTTGAATTTATTATTCAAATTGCAATGCTTTTGGTTCTTGAATTTTAATTTATACAGTGAAGATTTTGTTGTGAGATAATTTTCAAGTAATGATTTCAAGTTGATACCCCTATTTCTTTATAATATATTGAAACTAAACTTTGCGAAATTGACAAATTGAAGATTTAATTTCTTTTATTGAATTGGTTTACTCCATCTATGCATCTACCTATTATTCAGCCAATAGGATGCGCCTTTAATCTGATTTCGGCGCCATGCTGTAAGATTGACCTAGTTTTCAACCATTATACCAAACCAAATCATAAAACCCTCAAAAATACTTTGCAATAAAATCAATGATGCCCTAGATTTCCCTTACCAATCAAGTGCAACTTTAGGGACTAACATTTTTGCGGCACCGCTGTCGGGAGAGAAGAAACAAAGATAACTTCCCCGGGGAAACGACAAGTTTAGATTCAGATCCTGATGGTGAACAAGATTTTGGACATTTTCTAAAGACTGGGATTATTCACCGACGAATTCTCCACACAGAGTAATTCTCGTCGCGTTAGAAGGGAAAGTGATCGGGGGATCAGATTTTGCTCAAAATTTAAAGTGTTCAATCGCCAAACCGGGATAAGAGCCGTGAATTCGTTGTTGTGAACCCAACGCAACTCGCTTCGTCTCAAACGTGACGCCGGGAGCGGGAGATATTGCAATATGTTCATAAAGCTTCCAAACATGGAAAAACAATGATGTGTTAACTTTATACGTCCATTATTTTGTGCGTCAGAGGGACCGCATGCGGCGACGCGGTCAAGATGATGATTGGCGCGTGCATGGTCAATCGATGGTGACACGTGGCATTTTGTTTGTTAATGGTAAGGTGCCACGCGGCCCAATCATGGAGCCGCCACTTCTGGCACCCTTTATTGGTTCATGGGTCGTTATGCAAAATTATTGTCCGCAATACCCCGCACCTCCCTCCTCGCGATAGCCTCTTCGCGAAAGACCGACCACCAACGGACCACCGGATGTTCCTGCTATTATGTATGTATGTTTGATTGTTTGAATTCAAACCATGTGACATACGAGATAGCCTGCCTGGGTTTCAGTCTCCGACCCACAGCCATATCATTACATGTGACCACATATGAAATACACACGCGGGAGTTGTAACGGTTATAACCCCGACCACCGTGGAATTGTGTGGCACTTATATATATAAGCCATGGTTCTATTGTATGTAATGTGACCTTCGGCGAAAGGTGCGCTGCGCCAAACGGTGGTTTGGTCGTTAGCCCTTCACAAATGCTAGTTAGTCATATGACCTATGTGCTCGGGTAAGTTAAAGCAAGCAATGGGCGCCAGCCTAACCGGCCCTGCACAGCTTGTACCATTGGCCGTTGCACCAAAAGGTTTTCACGCCATTTGTCATGCAGGCATGTGTTCACTCATGGTGCAATTTGTAGATGCAGAGACAGCATGCTTGAAGGGGGGACTTCCAGAGGCCTAACTTCTTCGCTTTTCGAATCGGGATTGAGGTGCTTCAAAGATTCCAGACATGGGTTTTGATGCTCCGGGCCATTGGAGCAGCTTCGCTTTTAGTTTGAGTATCAGAAGCATTATGTTTTTGATCACTTTGAGCAATAATACAAAAGATCCATTAAAGTCGGACCGAGATGTAGCCCAAGAGAGGGTGAACCTCCTTTATCAATTGTTGTTGTGGTTTATGTGCTATGGGTCATTGATTATGCTTTTCGTCGCCTATGTAATTTGCATGAATAATCCCTTATTCTACGTGTTGCAAACTCCATCCATTTGCTTTAAACACACAATTACATTGCAATAATTTCAAGTCTTCTTCATTTTTAGACTGAAAGGACCTAAAATTCCAAAAAATCCTCCACCATCAAATAAGAGACCGGTAACAAGGAAAAAATCCAGATCCCAAGCCTGTAGCAACAGTGCCAGACCCTGAAAAAAATACTAAGAAAGCCTAAAGTTTTTCCTGGTCAGTATTCACATTCAAAAGGGAAATTATCTCCAGAAAATTCTCAAGCAGAGTCTTCTGAAATCATCAAAACCCAATAAAATGAAGATTTGAAACCCGAAAGTGAAAATAAGTCCGTTGTTAAGTCTGATACAGTTTCAATCCCAAATGTTTCTTCGTATCAAGTCTTGGGGAACAAAGGAAGTTTCTTATTGAGCTTATTAAATAGGAATTTCCATACTTCTTGTCTGAAACTGGAGATTTGAGAGTTCCCAACACAAGTATTAAGAGTGAAACATAGACTTCTGCATCATCTTGTGAATCTTTCTCACTTGAAGATTTTAGAACACATTATTATTATTTTGATAATCCTCTATTTCTCAACCCATTAGCTGATCATAGTCCGTAAGAGAAGTCTTTTCCAAGATCTATTGAAAACAAGGTTCAGTGACAATACATATAAATTGTAAAACACAAGGGATTGTTTCACCCACATCATCATCAATCTTGCTTATCCCCCAAAATTTAAACACAACTAATACGGTCGCAAACAGAATGGACCAAATAGTTGCAGCTAGTATTCCTCCTCGGTACTTCCCTCAAGTCACGTATGTTTTTCCACCAAAATATTTCATTATATGAAATGTTTTCCCATATTTAATGGAGAAGGATCAATTATTGTTGAAGAACATTTGAATTCATTTTATAGTTTTGCTGACAATTTTAATGTAGAGCATGTTGATGTTTGGATGAGATTATTCATACAAATTTTAGATGGCGAAGCAAGAAAGTGGTTCGGTTTGCCTGCTAACTCAATAGTTGATATTATAGCTTTAGATGAGGCTTTTCTAAATCGATGGGCGGATAAAAAAGATTTTCAATATTACCTTACTGAATTTGGTGCTTAAGGAGGAAACAAGGAGAATCAATTCCCGATTTTACCAAAAGGTTCAACCCGATGTATGGTAAAATTCCAGAGAGATAAACCTTTAGAGGCATCAGCCAAAATCACATTTTACAATGCATTCGATGCCAAATTTTCCTTATTGCTTAGGAAAGAAGAGCCACCACCCTCAGCCTAATGTAAGATGCATCTATTGAGGTGGAATCAAACATACTAGCAACAGACAAATTGAAGTCCAAAAGTGACAGAGATAGGAAAAAAAAACAAAAGCTGCCTCTCATCTCTAACACCAAGATCCGATATTAAAATGGATGAAATGACAAAGATGTTGAAAACTTTGACTTTTGAGATGGCAAGTAATAAGAAGATGGAAACAAAACAACCCAACAGGACCAGACAAGAGGGTGGATATAGAAATCCCAATCAATTCAAGAGACCAAACAATGTACCCCAAATTTTTACCAATAGAAAGAAAAAATCAAGATGACAAAAAGGTATTACCTCCTTTTCATAATAATGCAGTAGATGAGGAGGAAGATAATGATGGTACAGAAGAAGACTCTACAGTTCACTTGACTGATTCTAAATCAATCCCTTTACATGTAACACGCTAGCATTAAGGAAGATACTTTGATTGCAAATCAGATTGAGGAAGGAGATGGAGATGATATTGTCCAGCATAACCCTTTGCTGTGGAAAAAGATACAATCCTCGATCCGTTCTCGTGCACCCTAAAGTAGACATACCTATTTTCTACAAAGAAAAGCCGCGACTTCAGAAAGACAAGCAATCAAAGGTGTTCCATTCAAGCAGCATCATTCATTAAAGCAACCTGGCCAAAGAGCAATGCCACCGGGAGAGGGAACCGATAAAATGTTCTCGCTTCAATCTTGAACATGAACGTACTAAGATTCTAGTACCATTATTAGAACTTATGAAAACATAACCATTCAGAAAAATTGTCCTTAAGGTTCTAGAAGCTCCATCTCATGTCACTTTCTCAGATACATTAAACCTTGAAGATGAAAATCCCGCTATTACTATTGGACCCTCACATTGAGAACAAAATTGATGCCTCTCCACCTTTTACATTTCATTAAATATCCATCACAAGATATTGCACAGTTGCTTAATGGATTCTGGTGCTTCTCATAATGTCATGCCTAAGGTGGTGATGGAATAATTAGAGTTAGACATTACTAGACCATATCATGATCTATATTCTTTTGATTCCAAGAAAGTCAAATGTCTGGGACTTATGAAAGATGTGGTCGTAACTCTTTCCCAATTACATATGAAGAGTGTGGTGTTATATGTTATCATGGATGACATACCACCAAAATTTAGATGCTTCTTTCGAGATATTGGGCTAAGAAGGTAGGTGGCACTCTATAGATGGACCTAAGCTACACAACCATACCTATTTTTGGTGGAGAACAACAGAGATTATACAGGTAGAATTCAGATTAGCTTATTTTGTAAGTGATCATGATAATCCCACTAATCACCCTATATATGATGTAGAAGATGATCTTGGCTCTTCTATTTTCATATGGATGAGGAAATGACAGAAGTATCAATCAGAAAGTCAATAACTACAGTAAGAGATAGTGAAGATCATTTGATTTGGAAAATGCATTTTACAGCTAGTTCTATACACCTGAGTCGGTATTGTCTTCTACTCTGCAATACCAAGGAGGTTATTCCAGTATCATATAAACTTGAATTTGACACCACCAATAAAATCAGTGAGTATGAAGCTTTGTTGTTAGGATTGAAAGTTGCAAGGGAAATGGGAATAGATGAGTTAATCGTTTTGGAGACTCTGAACTTATTGGTCACCAAGTTAGAAACATATATCAAACCAAGTAGCAAAGATTGAAACAATACATAAATGAGGTGCGGGACCTTATAGATAACTTCTTCTTGGCATTTCATCGATACTTTTGTTCACCGGATTTAAATCGCAGGTTGATTCTTTTGGCATTTGGGTGTTCGCTAATTTAAAAAACTGATGTTTCCTAACTGGTTTCAAATTGCCCATTAATAAACCTTTCAATACTGGATAATATAAACATTGGCAGGTTTTTAAAGATGATGAGGAAATTCAGAGATTTATGAAGAATTTTTAATTGATCAAGATGATGAAGAAGCATAAGTAGAAATACATACTGCATAAATTCTTCAAGATACTATTGTTGGTCACAAGATCATCAAATTGAAGACAAACCATCGTTGCTTAAGGGTTTGGTTCCATTAGAAGACCGTTCGATCACAATGATGTCTCCAAGAAGGTTACTATCCAAATAGAAGAAACAGACGTGGAAGATTGTGACATTAGTTCAGATGCAAATTCCAGGTTGGTAAAAGTATCCAAGAAACTATCAAAAAAGCAGAAGGAAGCATATATTGAATTAATGAAACAATATTCATATATATTCGCTTGGTCTTATGAAGATTTGAAAGTGTTTGATACAAAATTATTCAAAGATAAAAATCCCTCTAAACCCCTTCGATCAAAACCTATAAAGCGTAGGTAAAAGTCATGCAATTCAACTTTACTCATACCAATAATAGAAAAGGAATTGAAGAGCCTGCTAGAAGCAAAAATCATAGTACCACTAAGACACTCAGAATGGGTAGCAAACCTAAAGTCTGCCAGAAAAGAACAGAGATATAATTGTGTAGACTTTCAGAATCTAAACAGAGGTTCTCTTAAAGATAATTATCCATTACCAAAGATGGATTATATCTTACAAAGGTTGTTGATGCAAAAAGAATTTCTATGCTAGATGGATATTCAAGGTACAATCAAATATCAAGAATGGAAGAAGACAAGAAGAAAACAACTTTTACCACTCCATGGGGCACCTTTATGTACTAAAAGATGCCTTTTGGGTTAATGAACGATGGGGTTACATCAAAGAGCTATGGATATAGCTTACTGGTTTAGAAAGACAAGTTTGTGGTAATTTACCTTGATGACATCAATGTATTTTCAACATCTGAAGAAGAACATTTATAAAGCATTTGAGATGCACCTTGAGAATTGTAGGAGGTACAATATATCACTTAATCCCAAAAATCACATTTTTCCATGGAAGAAGGAAAAATCTTAGGACATATTGTTTCACCAAGGAATTAAAATAGATCCAAAAAAGAGTAAAGGCTATTCAGCTAATCAACATTCCGAGAAATAAAAAGTCGATTCAGACCTTCATTGGTAAGATTAATTTTATGAGGAGGGTTTATACCTAACTTTGCGATATATTGTCAATACATCATTGATATACGGTGCTGATGCATAAATTAAGTGGATATTGGAGGCAAGAGAATCCTTTGAAAATATCAAATAGGCTATTGTTCAGGCACTTGTTCTAATTAGCCTAGATTTTTCAAAGGAGTTCATAATTTTTCATTTGCATCAGAAAATAACATAGTTGTTGTTCTTCTACAAAATGAACAACAACATGTTGCTCATATCCTTCTTTAGCAAAACCCTCGGGGATTCTGAACTAAAGTATGATCTAATAGAAAATCGCCATGCCTTAGTGAAGGCTTCTAAAATCTTCGAAAGCATATATCTTCATCGAAAAATTACCCGCCATGCTCCCAAGCAAAATAAAAGAAATATTGGTTCAGCTCGATTGTGAAGGTAAGAGGGGGAAGTGGATAACTAAAATCTTGGAATACGATCTCACCATAAAGCCTACCTAGTTGATAAAGGGACAAGGCCTCACCAAATTAATGACGGAATCCAATTACAAGGCAATTGGATTATACCATCTTTCAAATGTGACACATGACTCTTCCTCGCTTAGATTGAAGAAAAATGATTTTACAAATAAAACAAAAATATGCTTCTTCGAATGGTATGAACATCGCATTTTCAGTCAATTTTCAATCTCCCCTAGAATTAGATAAATCAAAATACAGATCATTAAAGTTGAGAGCTATAAAATATTGCATTATTGATCATACCCTGTTTTGGAAAGATCCCAATAGTTTTCTATTAATATGTGTGAATGAAAAAGAGGCTAAAAACTTAAGATTTGCACTCCATGGTGTTTTGCGAGGGCATCATCGACAGCTAACCTCAAAAAATCCCAAGAGCGTTACACGCCGCCCATTCCCTCGATATATTTTTCACTGAAGTCGGCATGTGAACCGTCGCAAAGTTTGTCGGAAAACATAAACTTGTATCCATGCCTCTAAAACCAATCATTGCTCACAGATCGTTCCAATAGTGGGGATTAGATTCCATTGGAGAAATTAATCCTAATTTCATCGTATGATAGACGGATTCCTTACACCAAATTAATACTTTATTAAAGTGGATAGAAGCAAATCTCGACTTGTTTACTACGCATAAGGTAATCATGGAATTTCTAGAGGGATATTTTTCAGGCCTATTGTCCCAAAAAGTTGTCACGATAATGCAATAAAGCTTTTGCTAAGCAATTCCATGCTTGAATTCTGCAACAAATACAATATCAAATTGGTTCATTCAACTCCCTACTACCCCCGGGGAAACGGATTGGTTGAATCTTCCAATAAGACACCGATAAGAATTATCAAAAGTTGCCGGGCGTAAAATAAAAAAGCGCTGGATCTTAAGTTGAAATTGTTTATGGTTTGATCGTATTAGTAACAAGAAATCTATTGGGACATCTCTTTTCCATATGGTATATATGGCATTACGTTTTCATCCTTCCAACCTTCAATTGGCCCGCCAGTCTTGAAATTCTTGCAAGAAGAATAATAGGAAGAAACCAATGATGTACAAAGAAGGATTTTTCACCATTGAAGTTCGCTATGCCGAGAACAAGTTAACCAGAACCTAACGCTTCATGTAACAAAATCAAGGCCATACATTTGATAAAGGAACCAAGAGCTATTAATGAAGGAAGACTTGGTATTGAGATGGGATGCCATCTATATTATTAAAGCAAAACATGAAAGCTTCTGATAACTGCGGGTATGTTCCTTTCAGAATAGCCAAGGTAGTGAACAATAACACTTTCCTCCTTCATAATTTAGATAACACTGAAATTTTTTGGGGCCCAATGAATGGGAGTTTCTTGAAACACTATTTTATCTAAAGACTCATCAAGTTTTCAGTTTGTACAGTAGGTTTTAATTTTTGAACTCAAATAAAGACTTTATATACCCAATGGACTTGTTTTATAGTTATGCTACGAATAAATACTGACAAATGCAGGAAATAACTCAATCGAGATAAAGGAGGTAATGGTCTCATAGCTCTTGCAGCTTAGTATCAAACTCATCCCGTAATAATGTTGGTCTCTAATTTTGTCTTGGCTTAGTGAGAAACTCTTTTCCTAAACCCTCCTTACCCATCCTCATTTCGCTTTCAACAAGTTTTCATTTTTAGATTTTGATATTTCATGGTTTGCATTAAAAATTTTGATGATTTATTTGAGTTTTGATTATGAAAACATTGTTTAAACTAGAAGTGTCTCCTATGCCGCTGGAATTTTCAAATTTACATTGAACGCTACCACGGAATAACAAGCTCTCCATTCCCAGCGCCAAAATAATCATGCCATAACGTGCACCTACTATCCCGATTTAGTTATGATAACGAGATCATGAGCTAAGAGTTCGTGTGTTCCCATGATAATTTGGTAATCATTTCTAAATCCAACATGTTCATAACATAATCGCTATACACACGAGTAGGGTTCATTTCAAAATCCCCTGTTATTTAATGATTATTATGTGATCGATTCAAGTTGTTTTAAGTTCGACCTTGCAGGAAGAAATACAGGTATCCATTCAAAGCATTAGGCATATATCCGCAATTGCAGGAAGGGAATTTGGAACCCGAGGGCGTTAGTTGTAGATTTGAGTTTAAATGGTGCCAAAGCAGAGCGGAAGCGGCCAGAATCAAACCAAAAGGTGTCGAACTTCTTGAAGCCTACCCTCAAATGGCTCAAAGATTCAGAGACACCGGGTGGTTTGAGTTCCTCACAACAATTCAAGGATATGACGAACAGGTTTCCATAGAATTTACTTTGAAATTCGATGGTCATGAGGTCAAAATCGACAAGATGTTGATGTTGGTGACAGAGTAAACTATAGCCAAGGCTTCCTGTCGCGGGTTGGAGTGGGGAAAGATGGTGGAAGAAGGAACACATCGTCACTGAATTTGTGAATTAATTCCTCCTTCCAGATAAGAAAAATACAGATTGGAGAAGGGGAACACCTCGCAACTGGGTTCGACTCGAATGACACACTGCTCTAGTGGTGATTCACATATACATCACCTGCAAGGGGAGGTTTTCTTTGATCTACATCACTATATCATACATCGGGAGCGCATCTAAACGGTGGACTATCCTTTTAAACCTTCCTACCGCGAAAAGTTTGGATGCAAATGTCCAAGAAGGTATAGCTTCCATTTCCACTAATGCCAAGTGGGTAGTTTGTTCCATCAAGACCGGATGAAACCCTAGTCATGTTCCACCGGGCCTCAATGGAACTACAAAATCCCGGAATTGGCTCTACCTGTATCCTTAAAACCCATACTCAATCAGCTTAAGTCGGTAAGGCAGGGATGAGCAAAACCTAAACATAGTCGAGATGTTATTATGAAAACTCAAAAGACGCACCTTTCCTCTCATGTCAAGGTATTAAAAAGAGCAGTGAGCAAGACCTATATGGGAGCCTGAAATTGAAATGATTCTTGAGGAAGATGTCAAAGGAGAGAAAGGGTCAGATAATGATCTCATTGCTTAAACTGCAGTCAAGTTTGAAATGCCATCCACCAACAAAAAAGAAGAACGCTAAAATAAAGGAAAAAAGGAAAAGGGGTGTGTATCACAAAATCCTCTGAGAAATTCAACCAGATACTAATAAGGGTTGAACTCAAAAGCAATGTGTTCAATCATGCCATTTAAAGAAGAAAACACCATGTAATCATAGATGATGATTCGAGGAGGTTGAAACAACAAGCACCAGAAAAGAAAAGAAGACTCTTTTCCCAAGAAATCAAGAAGAAAGAGAAAACGCACCACCTATAGGCCCCGGTGAACGAGCTTCAACTAGATTATCTAAGGATAAAGAGATATTAAAGGCATTAGTAAATCTGCAGGAAGAAACACTGTGATTGGCATGGAAGATTCAGATTTCTACCGATGTACTGAGCTATGGATTCATCAAGTTCCAAAGAAGAACATAGCTCATAATTGATTTCAAAATATCAAGTTATTTCTGGAACCAAAGTGTTACTTTTAAATTCACCTGTAAACCGGTGACTAAGATTGTCTTCGTGGATTCGTATTTAGATAAGAACTGGTAAGGAAAAGATTAAAGAATTTTAGAAAACCATAAAATAGTTAAAGAAGGAAAAGATGTAGTTAGAACAGTGGAATGCTCGCCACCAGGAAAGAATTCAAAGTCTTAAAAGAAGAAGAAGGAGCAGTATGGGCGCTGTCATGAACTCGTGGAAACTGAATTTCTCGTGACTTTATCAATGTTGTGTTAACCAAAAAGCTCAAGCAAAAAAATGCCAAAGCCTTTGCTTCGATTTTATCTTAAAGGTAACATGAAGATTGGTTACAATTTCATTTAAAGGTGCTCCAAGAGATATGGAAAATAATACTCGCTGACTGAAGGAAATGCTTAAGATTTTGATCCGCTTCACAGAGTCAGAACGAATCTCTGCCTTTGTAGAGTACGTTGCAAGTACTGTTTGTTATATCACGCTGTTTGGGCCTCGACTACTTGGAAATAGTAGCTCATTTTTGAGTGACATAATTAGGATCTGGATACTCTTTGATTATAGTCATTTAAAGCTATCCTAGATAATAGGATCTGGTAGTTTCATGGGGCTGTTTTAAATAGACAAGACATACCTTATAGTTGAAAATCGAGATCTATAGAGACTTTGTGGAGATTATTGTAAAGACATGTATGTCGCACTGACACTTAATAGCAAAGGCATAATGGATGGTTAGACCTTCTTTCACTGCTATTTCATTTTTATGCTTGAATTCTATTATTCAAATTGCAATGCTTTTGTTCTTGAATGTTAATTTATACATTGAAGATTTTGTTGTAGAGATAATTTCAAGTAATGATTTCAAGTCGATAATTCTATTTCTTTATAATATATTGAAACTAAACTTTGTGAAATTGACAAATTGAAGATTTCACTTCTTCCTTTTCTTGGAATTGGTTTACCCCATCTATGTATTCACCTATTATTCAAACAATGGGATATGCAATTTTTAATCTTGATTTTCATGCCATGATGTAAGCTTGACCCAGTTTTCAACCATTATACCAAAACCAAATCTTAAAACCCTCAAAAACATTTTGCAATAAAAATCAATGATGCCCTAGTTTGCCCTTAGCAGTCAAGTGCAACTTTATGGACTAACACCATACATTTCATCTGAGCACGATTTGTCGCTTGACAGATCAAAATCACCGATAGGATTTAGACTCTTTAGAGTATCCCATCATGATGCAAGCATGACTATTTCCTTCCAACTTCTTTCTACAATCATCCGAGATATGAGCCCAAGCAACACATAAAAACACACGGAGGTGATCAACTTAGGGCTTCCTTCGACACCATCATTCGACTGGAGTCACCAAAGGAACAACTTGAGTTGATATGCGATTGAGAAGATAGTTTGCACAATAGACAACTTCAGCCCGGAAGCGAGGAGACAAATCTTCGGCCTGCAAAAGACACCTAGCCTCTTCAACTAATGTCTGATTTTTGCTTTCAACAATGTTATTTTGTTGAGGTGTATGAGGGACCAACCTCTGCGAGTCAATACCATATCAAACCAAGTATTCTTCAAACGATCGATTCACATATTCACCACCATTGTCTGATCTCAAACACTTGATGCGTCGGCCACATTTCTTTTCAACAAAGTCTCTAAATTCTTTGAACTTTTCAAAGACAATAATATTATTCTTCATAAAATAAACCCAAGTGAAACACGAGATATCATCGTTGAAATTCAAGATATACCTTGCACTTCCTAAGGAAGGTAGATTGTTGCAACATAGATCATTGTAAACCAGGTCCAGGAGGTTCTTTGCTCGCCACGTTTTTCTAGAGTCAAAGGGTACCTAATGATGTTTTCCAAGCACACATCCTTTACAAAATCCATCAAGGGGAAAAACATTAGGTAAACTAGCAACAATATTATGAGTTTCCATCAACTAAAAACTTCGAAAATTTAGGTGTCTGAATCGTTCATGCCAAGTTTGACTTCATTCATCGGTGTGAGCAATAAGAGTAGTCGGTTCTGAGTCAGGTCGAGTCATGTCACAAAACTTATACAAATTGTCCTTGAAGTCAAGAAACCCTCCGACAACAATCAACTGACCTTTCTTCAAATCTCAAACAAAGAACCGATCTAGCAAAAACTCCACAATTTTACTTGTTTGTGTTAGCTGAGAAACCGACAACAGATTGGCATTGAGGTTCAGTACATGATATACGTCGACAATTCTCCCATGTCAATAGGAAACATCACCCTAACCAGTGATGTTGATAGCAAAATCATCGGCAACATAGATCTTCCTCTCCATAGTTTTATCTAAGGATGTGAACAAGGAAGCATCCTTAGCCATATGATGAGTGTACCTAGAGTTGACTACCCATTTGTTCTGCGCAAAATGAGACAACAAGGCTTGAGAAGTTCTGACTTGGAAGGTGAAATTATCAGCAGGTCGATGAAAAACTGGCACGTCTCCTTCAAGTCGTTTAACCTTCTCCTCTAGGTCATTTTTCTTCTAATATCATACCTTCTCCACATGTCTAGTCTTTCCACAATATTGACATGTCTTCTTCTTTCGACTATGATAGGGTGCATATGTCTTCCCTTTAGGTTTCTAGTCGAGGCATCCATGTCTCTGTATAGGGGTATTAAACCATCCTCTTTCCTTGTGATTCGACTTGCCCTTTCCCTTGAGAAAGTTGGCTTGATGTTTACCACCAATCTTGCCTTCATCAAGCAATATGTGATGATCGGTGATCAATAGGCCACATAATATTCAAACATGTAATCCTTACCATATTGCTTGCGTGTCTGCCAATTGGTGCGGAAATTCGAAATGAACACATCAAATGGTGTTCTCAAATTCATCAAGACCAGCTCGATGAGTTTTCTATCTTTCTTCTAATAATTCTTTCCACATTTGGCCAATTTCAACTACAGTTCCTTCACACGTGCCAAATAGTCCTCTATTATGTCGAAAGAATGAGGATTAAGAGAGATCAACTCTTTCTCTAATTGCATGACATGCGCTTTCATAGATTCTGTCGAATAACAACTTTAGCTTCTTCCAGACTTGATGAGGACAATCGATTCCACTAATGTGAAAACAAATCTCTCGTGAGATATAGGTCATGATGACCCCCACAGCCTCATCCTTCTTTCCATCAACAATGAACTTTGTCTAATTATCTGTTAGATATGGAATCACTGTCTTCGTATATTGCCACAATCATTTACTCTTCAATAGGGTTTCCATGTATGGTGCCCATACCACATAGTTTGATCCATTCAAAATTACAGGATTGATCTTTGAAGCCATCTTTGATATCTTGACAGATCAGATCTATTTCCACAAGTTACAGTATTCAAATCATCGGTCGAAAATCAATCACACAACAGATCAGACTCAATATGATTTGCGGACAACAGACGAGGTCACAACCAGTCACTTTGATACCATGTTGGGGATTGGATGTAACCTGATACGAAACAGATAATCGAAGAATATAAGTTTCAAAGACAAAGGTGGCGTCTAAAGACACCGTTACAACACTTAAGCACAACACATTGTGATCAGAACATCACAATGCATATTGAACACGAAAATCATGTTCAACATTAGTGTACAACTCTTGCACATGCATTGTTGATAATGACCCATCAGGTCTGCTATTTATAGCTTCAAGATCTAACCAACTTCCTTGGAATCAGGAAGATCTTGTCCACATATAACCATCGGTGGTTAGAGTTGACTCCGTCAAATCTGTGTTGTCTCGTCGACTCGACAATGATGCTCGACCCGACCATCCATGAGTCCAACTCGTAGTTGATTGCTCTAGTCAATCTACCGACCGATTGTCCTCGATTGTTGGTCGACTATCCAACCGACATGCTTGTCAACTACTCGACCAACTGATGTAGATATCTGATCGATCGCTCGACCCACTGTTTCTAGATGTAGGTTGATTGCTCAACCGACTGATTCTAGGAGAAGTGTGATGAACCATCAAACCTCAATGTTCCAACATTAAAGATGTCGGCAGTACACGTCTCTAGCCTGGAAAAAAAATTGTCTAAAATTCTACAGAGGAAAGTGTTTTGATACCACTTGTAAGGTACCAAATGTCTTATGCAGAGTATAAACATAATTAATATGATGAATATCATCAGAAAGAACAAAATATAGAGAACAGTGACACCATAAATGATACATTTATTTATAGAAATCCAAGTTCATTTGCCTCTCCAAGGGGACAACCTCCAGCAAAGCAGAGCTCAATTACAAAATAATTCTCAAGACAAAACTCTTCCATGTTTCTACTCATATTTATACTATTTCAATCTTCTAGAGAACATTCTAGAGGAAGATCTTTATAGAAGTGAAACATTCTATTAAGTCTTCTTACATTAGACATGTTCACATTATTACATAGGCTTTATTTACTAATGTCGGTCTTTATTACATAGAAAACATATGATTCTATCTACTTGAGGGGTTAGGGAGGTTAGGACCTTAACATATATTTTCTCAAAATACCCACTACATGGGCAATGTATGGTCTAGTACAAACCATATCATACATCAAACTACTAACAACAAATTTGGCATAGAAAAAATGTGACATGTCCTCTACCTCTTTATGTGTCTTGGGACATTATTTTACAGATAAATTTGTACATGCAGGCATATGAACCTTGACCAATTTACATTCCTACGTATTAAACCTCTACCAAATTGTCTCAACATACTTTCTCTAGCTTTACCAGAGTTTACTATCAACAAAATGTCGTTTAGTTGTGTAGTTAAAATCCTTATTGCGCTCTAGGAAGTAAAGTAGGGATTTGTTTTGAAGGGGCTTCAAAAGAGAGTTGATTGGTGTTAAAAGAAAGAATTGTATAGTGAATTCTAAAGATTGAATATGAAAGATAAGTTTTTATATATTTCTTGGGCATTGTGAATGTATACAAATTCTATCCAAGTATTATGTATTTTGTCATGTGTTTTATTCTATCCCATTCCATTGGTTGTAAATTATACATTTGGCAATTCTATAAGTGGTTTACTCACACAATTCCTATTGTAAACTACTTAGTAGTTGTAGATTTTTAAGCCAAAACATTTTGGCTCATTGCCATAAGATCACAGAACAATGGTCAATTAGGTGTAGCTTGAGTGGTGATGAGCAAAAGTTGTTACACTCCCCCCCAAGTTCAAATCTCACTTTGTGACATGTTTGGTCTTAATGAGCCAATTGTTGATGAGCTATATATCATCTATTCATGAATTATTGATGTGGCCTTGTGCCCTGAAGAAATCTAGGGTTTACCTTGGGTACCATCCTCAKAATGAATGGAAATGCTTAGGAAGTTTCACTCAAGACATATTATCCGATTAAAAAAAAGATGACCAAAGAACAATGCCTCTAAGACTGGAAAAGTTGATAACATAACAAAGGAGATGATAATAACATACAAAGCTATGAAGAAAGAGATGGAGTCCACTAAATTGGACTCTATGTGTATCCTAGATAAAATTTAAGATCCCACTTAAACATAGAGGCCTCGTGCATGATGCATGTGATTTTATCTCTAATCAAACTTCATTAAGTTTTTGGTTTGATATTGTAATAATATAAAGATGCTTAGCTATATCTTAATAGTTATTGTTAAGATTCTCGTAGGTCACAAACGCTGGATAGTAGGAGGAGATATTAACATCATCCTCACCCTTGAAGAAAAAAGGGGAGGCAAGAAACGTCTTGACCTGGATAACATCAAGCTCAGGGACCTCATTGACCGCCTCAAACTAGTAGACATCGAAACAAGCAACAAACCCTTTACTTGGTCCAATAAACGTTCTCAACCCCAGCAAATAGCTTGTAGGCTAGATCATTTTCTAATTTCAGAAACCCTAATGTTGGAAGGACCATTGGTGGAAGCCACTATCCTTCCAAAATATGGATCGAATCACTGGCTAGTCCATCTTTGGATAGACACGATAGCTACTACTAAGTTCAAACCCTTCATATTTGAAAAATTCTGGTTAACTCATCCAGAATTTCATGAGCTATCCCGCACCTGGTGGGCCAACGCGGAGATTCAACAAGGCACCAAGATATACAGATTCTAACAAAGGTTACAAAACTTCAAGCAACAACTCCGTCAATGGAATAAGGAAGTCTTTGGTAATATTTTTCAAGAGCAAAAAGCACTAGAGCAGCGACTCAAGGACATTCAGCGAGAGGTAATTCTAACAGGTCACACGGAAGCCCAACAATGAGAGGAAGAACGCTTAAAGAAGCAACTCGAAGAACGATACAAGCAGGAGGAAACTCTTTGGAAACATAAATCTCGTGTGCAATTGCTCGAGGGAGAAAAGAACACCAAGTTCTTTCATCGATCCATGATCCACATGCGCTTCATCAATCGCATTACAAAACTTGAAGATGCTCAAGGTAATATCATTCTAACCCATGATGAAATAACAATTGAGTTGGTTAATTATTACAAGGAACTTCTATCAGAGCCCCCCATTGATAGAACTCCAACGATTAATCACATCACTCAACATATTCCATCCCTAATCACTCTAGAACAGAATCAAGCCTTAATGTGGCCCATCACGCAGGAAGAAGTGGATCAGGAAGTTAAGGACATGCCCTTGGGTAAAGCTCCTGGGCCAAACGACTTCACCACAGATTTCTTTCACTACTGTTGGCCTATGATCCGTGAAGAGGTATGGCATCTAATTGAGGAATCCCGCACTTCTGGAAAAGTCCTCCCTGCTCTAAATGCTAGGTTTCTCACCCTCATTCCCAAGGAGGAACGAGTTACTAATCCGAAGAATTTCGGGCCAATAGCGCTCTACAATGTAATCTACAAAATCATCTCGAAGGTCATTTCTATGTGACACAAGCATGTTCTCCCCTTCATCATCTCCAACGAACAATCAAGATATGTGGAGGGAAGGCAAATCATGGACAATGTCATTATGGTTCATGAAGTCATCCACTCACTCAAGACCACTCACACCCCAGGTATGCTCATCAAACTTGACCTCTCAAAATCTTTTGACTGACTAAGTTGGCACTACATGAAGGCTCTCCTACTGGCCTTCGGCTTTGGCAGTGAGTAGATATCTTGGATAATGAATCGCATCTCCTCTGTCTTTTTCTCCATTCTTGTTAATAGAGTACCCTCACAACCTTTTTCTCCTACCCGAGGCATTCAACAAGGGGACCCCCTCTCCCCCTTTCTTTTTGTCATCATGGCAGAACACCTAGGCCGTTACATCAAAGCTTCCATTCTTGATGGCTCTCTTCAAGGCCTCCATCTACATGGGCCACAACCGGCCGCTTCCCACAACCAATTTGTGGATGATACCATGCTCTTGAACTCTCCCACTGCTCAGGAAGCCAACAAACTAAGAAACATTATCAATGATTTCAGTGAGGCCTCTGGCACCTCCTTCAATTTGGATAAATCTCAGCTCTTCCTCTTCAACACTCCCCCAACAATTCAACTTCATATCTCCCGCCTGCTAAGCATACCAAAATGCTCCCTTTCGTCCCACTACTTGGGACTCCCCCTTTCGAACTCTGTTGCCCGAAATATCTCATGGGACTTCCTTATCCTCTCAATTTCCAATCGCCTAAGCAAATGGATCTTCAGATCCCTCAACCTACCGGCTAGACTAATCCTCCTGAAATATGTGCTTCAAGCTATCCCTGCCTACATGTTCTCTGCCCTTGCAGCCCCACAAGCTGTCATCAAAAGTATAAGGAACCTACAGAGGAATTTCCTCTGGCATGGTCATGATCCCAACAAAAAATGGGCCCTAGTCAGTTGGGACAAAGTGTGTAAGCCTGAAACCTTGGGGGGGTTAGGCCTCCAGGACTCGGGCAAGTTAAACAACACAATGGGGGCAAAGATCTGGTGGCGATGGCTCAAAACTCCCGCAGAACTATGGGCCAAACTATGGAAGCACAAATACACTCTGACCACCCCTCAAGCTCATCTCATTTGGCTGAAAGATCAGATACAAGGTTCTAACATATGGAATGCAACTTGGAAAAATCGACCACTCATCCAGGCTCACACTTTCTGGGAAATTCGAAACGGTCAAAATGCTTTGTTTTGGAYGAACTCTTGGTAACAACTCCCCCCACTGCAATCAAAGGACAACCTTTGCCCCTATCAGGATCACATCAAATATTTGAAGCTACTCAAAGTGGCAGATCTATGGCTAGATGTCTCTCTTCACCCACCTTGGCGCAGTTGAAAAATGTCCCCACAGGACCTCCATGTGTCAGCAGATTGTGATCTACAACTTTGGAGAGATATGGTAAACCAAAGGAAGATCCGCATTAGTGAGGATCTGGACATTCTCCGTTGGGGGGGTACCCCCAATGGAACTTTCACACTCAAAGAGGGATATCATCTACATGAAAACTTCCACAACCTACCGAAAGAGCACTTATGGAACATAATATGAAAATCCAAACTATGGCCGAAAATTTCCACTTTTCTCTGGATTTTAGTTCGAAATAAAATCTTGACTTGGGATAATCTCAGGCGAAGAGGTTCCATAGGACCCTCAATCTGCCATGTTTGTCAGCAGCAGGAAGAAACCATGGAGCACATTCTCAACCAATGCCCTTTCAGTGGGTTAATTTGGGATCAAGCATCTCAACGCATGAGAAGAACCGGAAGAGAAAGAAATAGCATCATAAATACCATCAGAAATTGGGGAAATGGACCCTTCAAAAGCCCCATACTGAACAGAATCTGGCAACTCCTTCCAGGTTTCATTGTTTGGCAACTGTGGAAAGAAAGGAATAGACGAATTTTCCACTCCCAAGCCTCCCCCCCCAACTATCCTTTAGTCCACCATCCACAAGTATGTTCAGGAAACCGTCCAAGCCCACTCCTGGACCCAAGAAGACCTTCCCTCAGAACCCCTCGAGTCCTCCATTCTAGCTACGTGGCATTTAACCCTGCCCATCAACCTAACTACCCCGAAACCTCCCACAATAACCTCCTTGTCAAGCTCCCATTCTTGGCTTCCCCCCCCAAGGCTTCTACAGAGTCAACTTTGATGGTGCTTCCAAGGGCAATCCTGGTTTGGCAGGATATGGAGCGGTTATTAGAGACAGCTCTGGTCAAATTTAGTACCTCATGGCCGAATATCTGGGACACGATACGAACAACTCATCCGAACTGTGGGGCCTTGTCAAAGAAATCCAAATGGTTGTTGACCTCAATCTTACTCGCCCCATAATAGAAGGGGACTCCAAAGTAATCATCAATCTTGCAGCCAAAATCATTAATGGCAATGATCCATAAAAAATCACTCCAAGTTGGCGCCTCTTGGGTCCCCTAAACAGTTTGCAAGCTCTTCTTCGACCCTCACTCACTCTAATCACCTCTCACATTCGACGTGAAGCTAATAGGGTTGCAGACAAGCTAGCTAATGAAGGAGTAACCTCCCCTTTGAGAACCATCTTCATCAACACAGGGCAATCCCAGGACTCGTAATCGTTGCTTCATTGCAAGGAGTTGGCTCTCCAAGACTACCCTTCCCCGGATGGGGTGACAGTTGGCCAGCTAGAGCAACATGACACTCATGTAGCAAGGGGATTTATTACCCCCTGCCACCAGCCCCATTTCTAACCCATTCTAATGACGAGCACTGGTGTTGCAGTTATGTTAGTGCGTTGTTATGCCATAGGGAATTTAATGGCTCCCCACGCAAACAAGATTTGGAGTACTGGAGCAGGTACGAGGCATCAGATTGGCATCACGTCCACCTTCATGGCGCTCCTCTCAGTCACTTCACCGGCCTCTATGAAGGTAAGCGCCCACAAACACTCTACCATTCTTCATTTCCACTAGCTCTCATGTTCTTCTGATATTCCAAACCTTCACGCTGCGGGCATTTTCCCCTCCGTCCAGTGGCTTCCATCCCTCTCTTGGTTACTCTCTTCAGTCTTCATCTCACTGGCGCTGTGTCTCTCGCTTGCTCTTCTCTGGACCAGAACTCTGATTTGCCTCCCTGCCCCCTCCTTTGTTGCAACTCTTCCACCATGCCCAGAGAGCGGGGTAAACCCAAAAGAGGGCCAGTGTATTATAGCTTCATTGCTTGGTGCAACCACCCTGATCCCTCGTAGACCTCTCTTCCGACCACCAACTCTCCTAGCATTGGCCAGAATTGGCTTGAGATTCCTCTGCCTTCCATTAGCGCTCCGCACTCACCTCCTCCCCTCTCCGATACCATGCTTGATCTCGAAAGTTGCCCAGTTGATGAAGAAATTCCTCCTCTCGAGATGCAAACTTCATAAGCTCCTCCAAAACCTTGCATCATCACCAATCCCTAGGCCCGTCCTTTGGGGCAAGGTGACTGCGTGGTTGAGGAAGAAATTCCCCCCAGTTGGCTGACAGATTGGATAGCCCGAAACACCACCCAAGGACTGGCCATGGAAAAATTCCACCAACAACTTTTGATGCAGACACAACTCCTCATGAGGATACGACTAGGAAAATTGAGCAGCGTCTGCTCAATCCACATCGTTTCTCGGAGGACCACCTTCAGCTCATCTTCGATATGCGGCAGAACCTGGAGGACCAACTTCACAATCAAAGCATCCTCAGCCGACGCATGGACCTCCTATTTGACTCCCTGTCGGGTGCACCGGATAAGAAGCAATGTTCAACTTGCGGCCAAAGGTTTGTCTTCACCTACAGCAATGAAGGACGCCCGGGTTCACCAAACCTCTAGCTTCTCTCTCTTTTTGCACATCAGGAACCAGCTTCAGTTATTTTTGGTTTTGCTAAATTCTCTGGTGTATGGCAACAACAATGTTATGTTTTCTGGTGCATGACACTAGCCACGTCATGGTTTCTAGTTTCAGTGATGTTTTATAAGTTTTTCGGCAAGCCACCTGTTCTGGTTTCCCCACTGTGGTGGAACAGGTGGCAGACTATGAATATTGTATTGGCATGATGCTTTTTTAAGGTAATACATTTTCTTTTATTTACAAAAAAATATAGTTATTGTTAAGATATATTAAGTGTTTGGGAGTGAGATATATTATCCAATAAAAAGGATTAGAAAAAAAAAAAAAAAAAACCAAAAAAACAATGCCTCTAACGCTGAAGAAACTTTTAACATAACAAAAGGCGATAATAATAGCATACAAAGCTATGAAGAAGGAGACAGAGACCACTAGACTGGATTCCATATATCTCCTAGATAAAATTCAGATCCCACCCAACCATAGAAGCCTGATGTATGATGTATACGATTTTATCTCTAATCGAACTTCGTTAAGGTTTTGGTTTGATATTGTAATAATATAAAGGTGCTTGGCTGTATCTTAATAGTTATTATTAGGAAGTCTATCGGCTTCTAGCCTGATAGTAACCCTGTTATATCAGGGTATGATTATGCTCATTTACAATGTGTGGAGTTCAAAAAAATTCTTATAAAAAGGTAAAAGGAAAAGGGCATGTACTATAATACTAAGCTAAATGAAGATCTGCAATGTAAGCTGACAATGTACCCAATCAATGATACAGAATTAAGATGATATTGTTTGTAAGAACCAAGAATGTTGATTTTGATAGACCATCATAAGGGAGGAAACATATCTAACAATATAAGAGTTGAAGATCAAGGCTTGACACTAAAAAAAATCTACATTAGCTCAAGCAATAGAGCATAGCGCAGCGAAAATTCTGGAGATGTTAATTCATTAAAAAAAACAGTATGTGTATGCTTTGTGAATTTAGCTCGAGATAGTTATCCAATTTTTCAGAAATTACATGCCAAAACACATTGAAACATTAAAAGGCTAGATTCCAATAACCAATTTGCCATGCCGTCAAATTAACTTGACATGATTTTCGAAGAATATTCGCAAGAAAACAAATAATTGAAAGTTGACCCAGAAAGGTTAGACCATACCAGAAACAAGAATAATATTCAAAACATGCATCATGTACATTGCATAAGCTTTCTGTTACGTAATTGTGTTGTGGCATCACCAATAATCCCCACAAGAACAAAGCCCATCCTTGAAATTGTGGAATTGGCTGGTATCCCTCAAAGTGATTTCTCGTCCGACAATCTTGGATATGGACTTGGCAACAATGTGACAATCACTACACATACAAAGGTTTTTGGTAACCCAGATAGGTGTTCCTGAACCTGTGTTGATAAGTGCAAAAGCAATGGCCAGCTTCTCAGTGTGACCGCGTTATGGGTACAAACCCTTCCTCCTTTATCTGCTTAGCCAAGCTCTCTAACATGCCATAGATCTTTTCTGCTTGTGGATGTGACCTGTCTCCCACAGGGAATGCGTGAACCCTGTTCCTAACCACAATCCAACTACACCCTGGATTCTTTCTCACTCCCATAGCGTTCATTTTGTTCCTCACCTTTGCTAATGACTTCCACCTTCCAGCCTCAGCATAAATGTTTGACAGAGTTACATGATATCTAGCATTTTCAGGTTCCAACTCAAAAACTCGATCTGCAACAAGCTCTCCTACCTCTATATTGCAATGTGTTTTGCAAGCTTCAAGCAATGTACCCCAGATGCTAGCATCAGGTTCCAGTGGCATGCCTTTGATAAAGTTATATGCCTCATCTAGGCATCCAGCGTGGCAAAGGAGATCAACCATGCAGGCATAGTGTTCCAGCTTCGGTATGATATGCCAGTCAAGGCTCATGAGATTGAAGAACTTCCAGCCTTCCTCAACCAAGCCTGCATGGCTGCAGGCATAAAGAATAGCGATGAAGGTTATGTGATTAGGCATAACGCCTGCCTTTTGCATTTGGTCAAAAAGAAGGAGCGCATCTTTACCCTGTCCATTCATACTGTACCCTGCAATCATTATGGTCCATGATACAACATCTTTTTGAGACAGGTTGTCAAACAACTTGCGTGCATATTTTATGCTCCCACATTTAGCATACATATCTGTCAGGGCGTTTCCCACAACTACATCAGATAATAAATCATTTCTAATTGTGTAACCATGAATTTCCTTGCCTCGTTGCAAAGCTGCTAGGCTGGTGCATGCTGGGAGAACACATGAAATGGTTAATGGGTTTGGCTTCAGTGTTAGTTGCATTTGACGAAAATATTGTAATGCCTCATCAGGCTGTGCATTCTGTGAGTAACCTGCTATAATCGTATTCCATGTGATCGCATCCCTTTGAGACATTCTACAAAATACACAAAGAGCATCTTCCATATTCCCACACTTGACATACATGTCTATGAGTGCATTCTCCACAGAAATAACAGAGTCAAAACCATATCTAGTTATATAGTCATGGATGTGCTTACCATGCTGCAGAGCTCCTGATTGGGCGCAGACTGAAAGGATGCTTGTAAGGGTTACCACATCCGGATTCAAACCTTGCAAATTCATTTTATAAAACAGCTCCAATGCCTTGACATAGTTACCATTTGAAGCATAAGCTCTAATGGCAGCAGTCCAGGAGACCACACTTTGTTGTGAGAATTTCTCAAACACTAGGAGTGCTTCCGTCAAACTTCCACATTTTGCATACATGTCAATGAGTGAATTCCCCACTAATGTATCCGATCCAAACCCCCTTCTTATTGCATAAGCATGGATTTCCTTGCCCTGCTGCAAAGCTGCTAGTCGAGCACATGCTGGAATAACACATGCCATGGTCGCCGAATCGGGTGCAGTGCCTGTGCTTTGCATTGCACGAAACAATTCCAACGCCTCTTCACCACGATCGTTCTGAGCATAACCAACAATCATGGCGTTCCAGGAGACGACATTCTGTTCAGACATTTTGTCAAACACTTTGCGTGCATCATCTATACGCTTGCACTTGGAATACATTGATATGAGCGCATTCCCTACAAAAACATGTGAACTGAATCCACTTTTAATTATACGCTCATGGATTTCCTTACCCCGTCGGAGAGCTGATATAGCTGCACAGGCCTTGAGAACACGAGTAAATGTGAATTCATCCGGCTTTATATCCACGTCCACCGCATACATTTGGCAATAAAGATTAAGGGCTTCGTCAAACCGCCCTTGCTTGATATACTCGCCGATCTTCAGATTCCATGAGAAGATGTCTTTTGGGAGAATTTGATCAAAAATCAGATGGCCATCTGCCAGACTACTGCATTGGGTATACGTTTTTACAAGCCTGTTAACCAAAAGGACTTCTTGGTCAGTTGCGGTCGAAACAAGGTTTATCAAGTTCGCATTGGGAGCTTCAATTTCTCCTTCGGGGTTTCGCACAAGAGCTATATTGTTAGCATTGTGAGATGCGAGATTAGGAGACGTGTGACAGTTGAATCCAACATGATCAAATAACCGCATATTGCTGGGTTTTCCAACTGCCATTTTTATGTTTCTTATAGGGTATTGAACAGAGGTAGAGGAACGCCCGAGCCGTGGGGATTGTGTGATTGCAATTGGCATTGTCGCCATGACGTCCATGGAGGATACCGTGCACTACCAACTGTGTCAAAAAATGAAATTTAAGCCAAAGCGTGATAGAACTGTTTCCCAATTATCCGAGAAAAGCTGTCTGTCATCCATTGCCCATTCTCTTGTGGCTTCAGATATAGCTTACCAGTTGATTTACAGTTAAAGACACTGGAATTAGCCGGCCCAAAGGTAAGATTAAACTAGTATCCATCATCTTAACCCCGGATGGCGAGATGTCTGTTACTTCTGGTTGTCTTAGCTAGGCTTTCGAGCATTCTGTTCTCTCAGGGCAAAAATCGCAGAATCTGAATATCATGTTTTCCAGGATAAGTAGTATCTTAGAAAAAAACATTTTTGTTCGACGGTATAATAATATCAATCCGTTAGGCAATTTTTGTTCTCTAAACGTTATAATTGGTGTGTTTTTTTATTTTTTTTATTTGGGGTTCTAATCATAGAAATTGTAATTTTCAAATTGTAATTTTCTATTATTAGTCGAAATTGTAATTTTCTATTATTAGTCCCTGTTGTAGGTGTAGAGGGACTTGACTTCATATTAGTTTGACCATAAATATTTCCATATTATCTATTGTTGGAACAAGGGAACTGAAAACATTGATTTTTATATAAAAAAAAGTATTATATTTGTCATGATATGATTGGACAAGGGATTAGAGGTTTTATTGTCGGCTTCGCAATTCCCAATGTTATATATGTTGGCATATCCAAAGTATTTGATCATATATGGTATTTTTTGAATCATATATTTTGTTATGCATTCGTCGATGGTGGATTAATGCTAGCATTAATTCGAATTTTTGGTTTAGCATTTTATGCTAGGTAAATATATGGCAATGTTAGATATGGTGGCATATCCAAAGTTTGGCTTTCCAAAACATTCTATGGTGTTCGAACTATTGTTACAAAAAATTTAATTTTTCTTTTTGGGATACGTCAGAGTCCTGCCACATTGAATTTTTTTCTTAAATGTTTATAGTGCATTTGTGACAGACTTAAATGTTTATCTAACAGGCTTGGTAGTGTTGAATAGTTACTTAACATGCTTGTTACAAGACATTTTCTTCTGTTTTTAAAA
>SNQJ01S0024145.1:13724-26223 GCA_010110895.2 Picea sitchensis | reverse complement strand
CACCTGCCTATACTAGGTCACATTTACTCCCATACCAACCTGGCAGGGACTACGCTACCATGCAACACTTGTTTAAATTGGATTTCTCAATGTATAAATGGATTTAGCTTATTGAAAAACTTTGGAGCACTTGGGTTATAGAAACTTAGCCACTCAAATCTATATATCCAACAATTTCTCACTAAATTTAGAACAAGAGTAAAACTAAAGGAAAAATATCTCCATGAAAAGGCCAAAACATAAAAAGTTCAAACTATGACATTTTAAAATAAGCCTACCCTAAAATCAGTGGTATAAACACTGAACAAAAGGTGACATTTTTTTTCTTTTCCAATTTTGATTGGAAGTGGTGATGGTTTATGGTTTTGCTTATAGTTCCAAAAAATGATATTTGTTTTTCCAATTTTGATTGGAATTGGTGATGGGTTATGATTTTTCTTATAGTTCTAAAAAATGATATTTGTTTTTCCAATTTTGATTGGAATTGGTGATGGTTATGATTTTGCTTATAGTTCTAAAAAATGATAGGTTTTTCCTAATTGGGAGGGATTTTGATAAATGATATGTTTAGATTTAATTGAGGTAAGGGTTTAGTTTTGTTGTCCATTAAGTTTAATTTAAGTAGTTGGGAGGAATGATTGTAAATACATTTCTAGTTTCTTACTAGTATTGTTATTAATATTTTAATTTAAGTCTAAATTTTGTTTTAAGTTATTATTCATATTTTTCAAACAGTACAACAATATAAGGTTGTAGCATTTTAGCATCATATCATATTGCAAGTTTTATGTAAAAGAAATCAAGTTTACATGATGCAAAATGCAATGCACATAGGGACATCATTGTTTGTGTCAGATTTTTGTCATAGTTGTGTCAATTATGTCAATGCATTCTTCTTGGGGCATCATATTAGCAACAATAATTACAATACTCGGTAGATTTCTACATCGAATTTGCATCTCAATTATGTCCATTTTTAAAAAACAACTTTTTAGAGTAATGTTTGCATCTTAAGTGTGTTGAAATCATGTTTTTCCATCATGTTTTAATATTCACACATTGTGTTAGTGTCATTGTGAGTCCTATTAGAGTCATCTTAGTGACATGGTTGATCGTATTAGCATGAAAATATAGAATTTCATATTACTTTATTTGTGTGTCATTTGGACATCATTTTTGAGATGTTATTATGTATTTAACATCATTATTGTGTGAATTTTATGTTCTGTTAGCATCACAGTGACACCAATTTACAGTCACAATTACGTTATTTTAGCATCAAAATTGTACTATTAATTATTTGATCATCATCATCGTCGTCATCAATAATTTAACTATTATTAATTATTTGATTATTTGTATTTAGTTATTATTAATAATTCTTTTGTTATTATTATTTTGTAATTATTTATTTTATAATTATTTATTTTATAATATTTAAATTTTGTTTAGTTTGACGAGTGGTATAACCCTATTTCACAATATACTAATTATGAGAGAACAAATTATGTATTTATAAACCTAGTACCATGTTAAGATCCAATCAATTTCATATTGTGATTATAGAAAAAAACTATGTACTCGAAAACAACTATGAATTTTACAACATTAACATTCAATCATACCATGGAAACAAAAAACCAATTATACATAAACATGATGACAAAATTTCAAATTAAATCATAAAATAACCATGTAATTTTTTTTCTTGAAACAAGTGGTGCACTACCACACCATGGAAATGTCAATGTTGTATACAACATTCCATGAAAAAATATGTGCACATATAAGGAAAAGATATCAAGCAACAAACTGGAGAGATTGTATGGGATTATGACCAACGGTTCAAAATATTATTGGATCGATCGACATTCCATATTCTAGATGTTCAACACAGGGAGTGGTTCATTGCAGGACTACTCCTCCATATCCAAGTTATGCTCACCCGATATAAGGTGACTACTCAAACAGAGGCTATGGAGATTGTGATGTGCCTGGAAGTTACACCAGGAGGTGGTGAGACATCAGTGGGATTAGCGCAAGTGCAGTCCAAGCATTCAAATCTTACAATGCAGTTGCAAGATATGGTGAAGACAAAAGTGGTGCACGAGCATGTATGGTGTACTACGTGTCAATCAAAAGGTCACCACATGAATGAATTATGTCCTACGTTGGGAAACTACTTGGCGACGGGTGCACCGAATCCATATTCGACTAGGCCTCAGACCAAGTGGTGCGAGATTTGAAAACAATGGAGACATATCCCTCCCTGTTTCCCAACACTTTAGAAGTACTAGAAGACTACACATACTTTGTTTTGCAAATTATGCAAACCCATGGGACACAATCTGAAAAATTATCGATCACTTCGGTTGATGCAGGACCATACTCATGACGCCTTCTGGGTCCAAGAAGAATAGAAAGGTGGTGACCGAGGAAGTGCAAAAAGGGATGGACACCAAGGAGATCCTCATGGTGCATATGGACAAGGCTGAGAATGAGGATACGACTAAGGTGGAGGAAGACCACCCACTTGTTTCAATTGTGGCAAGGTGGGCCATGTTTCGATATTTTGTACCCACTACACACTCTCTGTGTGTATTTATATAGTACCAAGCATGCCACTGAAGATAGTCATGACTTGTTGAAGAAGTGGAATGAGAAGAAGGAACATTGCAGCATGGTAACTGCAGAGCCGTGCGGGAATAAAAAGAAGGATGAGGAAGCTAATGTGTAGGTGGTAACCTAAGGAGGAGTTAAAACAAGAATGGATTAAGAGGGTGGAGATAGCTCGAGTCAGAAAGGATAAGGGAAGATCAGAAAAGCGGTGTAATCCCCCTCTAAGTTTGATGTTGCGCAACATAAATAGTTTATGCGTGATGTGTTGAGGGCTCTAAAAGAGGAGATAGCACGTGAATAGATACATTGGGTGAAACAAAGGTCACTAGAGGAATCCTGGGTCCACGAGGAAGTCCAACATGCAACAAAATGATCTTTAGAGGAGGTTTGAGCCCGTGAAGAATTACAACACGCCACAAAGAAATCATTGGAGGAAGCTCATGTGCGCTAAGAGATATAGCATGTGACATAGAGGTCGTTCGAAGAAGCTCGCAAGAAAGAAGAGGACCGATGGGCCAAACAAAAAGAAATATTATATCATGTGNAGGAGATCCTCATGGTGCATATGGACAAGGCTGAGAATGAGGATACGACTAAGGTGGAGGAAGACCACCCACTTGTTTCAATTGTGGCAAGGTGGGCCATGTTTCGATATTTTGTACCCACTACACACTCTCTGTGTGTATTTCTATAGTACCAAGCATGCCACTGAAGATAGTCATGACTTGTTGAAGAAGTGGAATGAGAAGAAGGAACATTGCAGCATGGTAACTGCAGAGCCGTGCGGGAATCAAAAGAAGGATGAGGAAGCTAATGTGTAGGTGGTAACCTAAGGAGGAGTTAAAACAAGAATGGATTAAGAGGGTGGAGATAGCTCGAGTCAGAAAGAATAAGGGAAGATCAGAAAAGCGGTGTAATCCCCCTCTAAGTTTGATGTTGCGCAACATAAATAGTTTATGCGTGATGTGTTAAGGGCTCTAAAAGAGGAGAGAGCACGTGAATAGATACATTGGGTGAAACAAAGGTCACTAGAGGAATCCTGGGTCCACGAGGAAGTCCAACATGCAACAAAATGATCTTTAGAGGAGGTTTGAGCCCGTGAATAATTACAACACGCCACAAAGAAATCATTGGAGGAAGCTCATGTGCGCTAAGAGATATAGCATGTGACATAGAGGTCGTTCGAAGAAGCTCGCAAGAAAGAAGAGGACCGATGGGCCAAACAAAAAGAAATATTATATCATGTGCGCAAAACGATGCAGTGCACGGAGTGAGAAGAAGCATTGTGCAACACTAGTCGTGAAGAGCAAGTAGAAGATCAAGTAAGTAACTTCTTGCATTGTTGTTTGAAATTGTTAAGCGATCCTGATGTTGCAAAGAAGTTGACTCACATGTTAACAAGATGCATGGGGGAAGAAGGAATAATGATGGCAATATATACCCCATTACCAGAAAGAGATATGTGTCAAGTATGAAAACATAAGTGCACAGGAGATGGATGGGGTCATGTTGGATCTGGGAGCCGATGTGAACATCCTGCCAAAGAAATCATGGGAGTTGATGAGTAGGCCTAACTTGGTGTGGTCCCCAATTCAACTCAGGTTGGCTAATCAGTAAAGAATCTATCATATAGGTTGGCTAGAACAAGTTGAGGTGAATATTGAAGGGGTGAAGACTAAGGCGGATTTTGAGGTAATTAAGATCGTGGACAACTCAGATCCCTACCCCGCACTACTTGGTATTGACTATGGCTTTGACAACAATGCAGTGTTGAATTTGAGAAAAGACAGATGTCCTTTGACACTGATACCCTGTGTGTGATTGTGCCATTAGATCTTAATGAAGGAAAAAAATACAATGAGCCTATGAACGAAGATGCGTAGAGCTCCATTTTTTAGAAAACATATCATATTGCAAGTCACAGAGAGGATTACATTAATCCCACAACTGATGGTGAGATGAGCTGGAGAAGTGTGCACTCATACGACATTGATTTAGAAGATGCTATGGAGAAATGACAAAATAAGTTGTATGAAGTCTCTACTAGGAGGTGCACATGAATTACCACCAAGGCACATGAGGTTGGAATTAGTCTTAATGGAATGGACTTGGTGGACACATTTCTTGCCAAATTGTAACAAGTTCCCTTCACCCACCAGATACAATCCCTCGACACAGTGATGGAAGGAATACCCGCACAATGGTGGGTGGCACATCGCGAACATATACATGAATGGTAATCCAAATTTATGAGGAAATGAAATGAAACACAAAAATAATACAGAAACACAGAGATACAATAATACTCAATTTCTATTAAAGATTGAAATATGCAAAGACTATAAGAGAAAATACAGAGTGAAATGAACTCTCTAGAATGGTGGTAGCTTATCTCTGAGAAGAGATGTGATGGCTATGCACATTCCCAAGAAGATGATTACAATGAGGTTCCCGAGGAATTTTTAACATAAAACATAAATTAGAAAACCCTAAACATCCAAAACCCTAACCCTGGAAGATGAAACACCAAAAGGTTTGTGGGCCCTGATGGGGGTAGTTGATACATCAACTTCCCTAGGGAGTAAATTTTGCATACAATATTTGTTTGGGATGCTTGATACCTCGTTGGAAATTTCTAATCGATGATTACACATTCTGAGCCCAATACGGGCCTTTGACATCTATTGGGAGTTTCCACGTAAAAAAAAAAAACATTGTTTAGGGCCTCAAAACAACCCCGAAAGTTTGGGACCCAAAAAACTGCCAAAATGGAAATTATATGTTGAGTCAATGGAATAGGTGGACTTCCACAGATGTCCACCTGGATCATCCATCCCCCCTTAGGAAGCAATGGCCTCCATTTTGTTGATTTCCCCCGTCAAATAGGGAAACTTCTGTTGAAATTGATGCTTGGTGAGCCACTTGCCTTGGTGCAGTAGTTTCCCTGCTTTGATAACCCGACAGAGTTGGGTATTTTGTTGGCAGGTGCCCTTAACCTATGTGTCCATGATTGAATCAATGGTTGCTCGTTCCATGCATTCAGGTTTTATATTTGTAGGTATTAGTTTCTCTGCCACATATGATGTGCCCAGTAGTGGTGAAAATATGGTCGAAGGAGGACCACATTGAATATTGGGTGTAATCCAAGGAAGGGGGTAATACTAAACTCAAAATTGTTGTTTCCCAAAGACTTGGTGATTGTGTAAGGTTCATAGAAAAGTGGTTGCATATTCTAGTGGGGTCCTATAAGGCGCTCTTTCTTCACATGCAACCAAATCTTGTCGCCTACTTGAAACTTGTGGGGAACCTGGTGTTGATCATGGCGTTTCTTGTACTTAGCATTGGATTTCTACAAAATATCATGGACCTGTTGGCAAATGTGTTGAATCCGTTCAATGAATTTGGTGGACTTGTTAGTCTTATATTGAGCATGGGAATATTATACTTGTGTGGATGCAAGGGGTAGTGCTACATCAATGGAGCCCAATGGTTGAAAACCCAGGCCCACCTGAAAAGGGTTGTGGTTGGTCGAGATATGGTGAGATCTTTTGTAGTTGTGTTGGACATAAGGAATTCTCTCATCCCATGTGCATGGTTGCTTGGAGTTGTACATCCACAAGATATGCATGATCATCCTATTGATGATCTATGCTTGTCCATCAGTATAAGGGTGGAAGGTAGTGGATTTGGCGAGCTTGGTATCCAACAGTGACCATAATGTGCTCAAGAATATATTGTCTCGATTTGATATGATGGTTTGTGGTAGTCTGAAGTGCACCCATACATGCTCAAAGAAGAGCTTGGTGTTGGCCTCAGTTGTGATACTCTTCTTGCATGCAATCAAAACAACCATCTTAGAGAATCAATCAAGAAGAACAAATACACAGTCATTTTCATGCTTGGTGGAGGGGATACCTAACATGTATTCCACCAATATGGATTCCCATGGCTCATCGGGAGTAGGCAGAGGGGTGTATAATCCTTGTTTTTTAATGGTTGTCTTGGCAATGGAACATGCAGTTCACGATATTATATACTTACTAACATCATGTTGAAGCTTCGACCAATAGGAATACTTTTGTAGTACTGCCACTATCTTCTCCACACTAAAGTGTCCTGCCACCTTACTGTAGTGGGCTTCCCAAATTAGATTTGCACTCTCACTTGAAGGAACGTAGAGATGAACCAAATGGCATAACAATCCATCCTGAATGTGGAAGTCGACAACGACCGTGAGTGTTCCCAACATCTGGTAGGTCGTAGCAAAGTCAAGATCGTTATCATAGAGTTGGGACCACTCAGAGGTCTCATGGCCACAAGAGTCGAGCACCGTGGTAAGTGTTGCAACTGGAGGTCAATTGAGGCAATCAATGATGTGATTGGTTCTCCCTTTTACTTAATGTTGAGGTGAAACTACTGCAAGTGTGTGGAGCACTTTTGATGGCAGTCATTCTGCAATTTTCCTTATGTCTGCATGAATTGCAGAGGCTTGTGATCTGTATGGATGATTGTCTCCTTCTCTAGAATGTAATGCTTCCATTGGTGATAGGATTGTACGATGGAATACATTTCTTTGTCATAGGGGGGGTACTTACGGATGACATCTAAGAGTGTCTCACTGTGATAGGCCATTGGATGACCGTGTTGAGTGAAAACGACACCAATTGCATAATCAGAAGAATTGGTCTCAATCTCACATGGTTGTTGCAAATCGGGTAAGGCAAGCATCGGGGCTCAACATAAGCGATGTTTCAAATTGTCAAAATATTTTTGTTGTGATCTACCCCACACAAATTTGGCTTTGCAACTGATAGGATATTTAGACACTTAGGAGTTAGTTAAGATCTACTTGGTATAATGTGTCATTAGGTAAAAGTGTGTTTCTTTAGTATGCATTAGTATGCATTTGTAGTTAGGAAATTCAATTGTCACGATATGTTCCTGACATAGAATAATCCGATGGTTCATATTCTCCTCGATCTTAACGACTACATTGATCCGTGGCTTAACACCTGATTACTCCATGCTCTTTAAATAGAGATCATGGACCAATCGGGTGTTAATCCATGGATCAATGCACCGTTGGATCACTCTATGTTAGGAACATATCTTGCTACCACTTTGTGAAAATGTATACAACTTGATCTTCTGTAGGGATAAAGATCACTTCAATAACTTGATCATTAATGAGATTTCTGATGAAGTGCATCTGTAGATCGATGTGTTTGTTGCGCTGATGTTGAACTGGGTCTTTGGTGAGCTTGATGGCACTCTAATTGTCACACCAAAGGATGGCCGGATGTTGTTGCTAGAATCCAAACTATGAAAGGATATGTCGAATCCAAAAGGATTCCTGACTTGCATTTGCTGTTGCTCGGTACTATGCTTCTGCTGAAGAAAGTGAAATAGCCCATTGTTTCTTACAGGCCCAAGTGAGAGGTCTTGAACCAAGGATGAAAACATAAACTGCAGTAGAATTATGATCATCAGGGTCTCCGACCCAATTTGAATCAGTGAAACCAACCAATAAAGGATTCCCCCCTGAACTATAATGTATCTTGAACTGAACTATACCCTGGACATACCAAAGTATCCTTTTAGTTGTTTTTTAATGACTTTCATGGGGTGTTTGCATATATCGAGAAACAAGACCAACAACAAAGGAAATATCATGATGGGTATGAGTCAAGTATAAGAGGCTACCAACTAACTGACAGTACAAGGTGGCATCAACTTCAGGAGAAGTACAGGTGGCAACAAGCTTGACTCCAGACTGGAAGGGAGAAGGGGTTGGTTTAGAATCTTCCATGTGAAAGTGAGGAACAAGGTCAAAAGCATACTTAGACTGGGAAAGAAAAAATCCTTCATTGGTTTGAAAACAATTGAGGCCAAGGAAATAGTGCAAAAATCCTGTCTGTCATTTCAAATTTCTTCTTAAGGCTAATTTTCACATGGTTTAAAAGTTTTGAGTCACTACCAGTAAGGATAAGGTCATCAACATAAAGGACAAGGATTATTAGATGGCTTCCTACTTTCTTGGTATATACATTAGGATCAAAATGACATCTAGAAAATATGGTATCAATAAGAAAGTTGTCCATTTGTCATACCAAGCTCGAGGAGCTTGCTTAAGACCATAAAGAGATTTCTTAAAGTGACAAACAAGACTAGAGTCATTTTGGACATAGTCAGGAGGTTGTTCCATGTATATTTATTCTTGCAAATTCCCATGCAAGAAGGTGTATTTAATATCCATCGATGGACCTCCCATTTATGTGAGGCAACAAGGGAAAGAACAAGGCGGTTGACATTCATTTTGGCTACAGGGGAAAAGGTTTCATTATAGTCAATTCCTTCAACTTGGGAAAATCCTTTGGAAACTAACCGAGGCTTGTGGCTTTCAACACTTCCATTTTATGCATACTTAGTTCTGTAGACCCATTTACATCTGACAAGTTTTGTTCCTTCTGGAAGAGGTACAAGATCCCAAGTATCGTTTTCCATTAAAAAACGATACTCTTTATTCATTGTTGTACCCTAATCTGGATGACTTGAAGCTTTTTCAAATGTCTTTGGATCATGAGTCTTTGAAACTTGAGACAAAAGAGAAGAGGTTTGCTATAACTAAGAACATGCCCAATTCTGATTTGAAGGGTCACCGGCAATATCACCAACTGCTTCTTGTGTTGAACATACCCATCTAGGAAGAGGTGGTGTTGGTGCTGGTTCAGGTTCAATGGACTCATCTAGAGGAAGGTGAGAAGGAGGATGTGGATTTTCATCCGAACTGTCATCATCTGAAGAAGAAACTAGAATAGGAGTAGAAGAAGGAACAAACACCAAAGATGTCTCGCAGGCCGAAGAAGGCACAATCGTCGAATTAGGCTTGTAGGAAAATATATTTTCATCAAATTTAACATATCTTCTAATAATAATTTCATTACAATGTGGTTGAAGAATTATGTAACCTTTGAATCTTCAGAATAACCAACGAATATACACTTCTCACTTTTAGGTTGCAATGCTTTCCTTTTCTCATCATGAATGTGAGCCCATGCTATACTGCCAAATACACGAAAGTGACTTACATCTGGTTTAATTTTAGTCCATGCTTCTTTCGGTGTCATATTTTTAAGAGCCTTTGTGATGCAGGAGCATTGTCAACAAGTACATGTGGTAGGACAACTCAACGTCCTAGGACCAATCCAAAGTCTCGAATAATAGCTAGCACTGAAAATCTTTTGAAGATGATAGAAAACAATAAAAGGAAAGATCACGTCCATAGACAGACTGAGCACACATGACCTGGGAATTTAACCCTAGTCTCAATGTAACCACAATTAGGTAGCAGTTAGTTTGTTTCTTTTGTATAAAGAGAGGTTTTGTATGCCCTAAAGAAGGGTTACGATAGTTGTGAGCAAGTAGGAATCTCAGAGCAGTGATTGTTGTTTGAATTTTACTGTAACCATTTTCTTGATTTTGAATGAAGATAACAGAGGAATATTGATCCAATGTATGGTGTGAATATTGTTTAGAATTTCCCTGTTGTTGTCATTAATCTTTTCAAGAATGAATGAATCTTGCTACGAGTGTATGTAGCTTTGAAATGCTTGCATAAAATTTAAATCACTTTTCTTCATGAGTCGGTGCAAGGTGTGCACACAGTTCGCAAGGAGTGCATTGATAGGGTTTGTTTCAGCTCGTAAAGCTCAAAAGAAATAGCGTAAGATTTCCTTTGCAAGAAGTGCAAAGTGGTTGCTGCAAGGAGTGCACATTCGTCCACAAGAATCCAGATATTGCGTAAGAATCTGCTGCAAGGAGTGCATAGATCTAGAATACAATCTGCAAGGAGTGTGTTGACAAAGTTTGTCTCAACCCGTAAGCTCAAGAGGAACATTGTAAGGCTTCTTTGCAGAAAGCATAAAGCGACTGCCGCAAGGTGTGCACAGTCGTCGCAAGAACTCAAATCTTGTGTAAAGATCTTTTACAAAGAGTGCAAGCTCTGGAATTCAATGAAGAGTCGAAGTGACTCCGTAAATAAGTCAAAGGAAAAGAACAGAGGAACGTCAGGAAGGCGGGAAAGAACTCTTTTCAATAATCTTTGGATCTGAGTCTGACGAATTTCCCAGAAATCAAGAAATTCTTGGGAGATAAAAAATCTTTGAGGAGATCAAGCTCAGGAGGGATAGCACTTTCCAAGAAGTGTGAATCAGATCCAATAAACGGACTTGTAGGAAGGACAAAGGTCGAAACCTTTGAATCTTTTGAAAAATCTTCTAAGTTAGAAGAAAGTGTAAGCTCAGGAGAGAGATATGGACCATTCGATCAACGTCCAGACAACGAGGAGCAAGTGAAAAGGAGAGAATATCTTAGTCGTCTGATCTGCACACAAAAAGGATCATAGCTGTTTGATCAAGGTAAAGTGCACTAACAATAAACCTTAGAAAGTGTACAAGAGAATCAGACTTACGAAGTTTCGAAATCATCAGAACCGTTCACCGTCAAGGGGGACACGTGGCGAGAGATTAACATTTCATTGACTCGGGATTTAGAGAAGTCAAAAGGTAGATATAAGAACTCGTGAATCGAGAAATCGTGATTTGATCACATCCGTTGATTGAAGGAGAAATCTAGACCATTGATTGTTCGGGGAGATATCAAGATAAGGGAGGTGAGTGGTCTTCCAACTTCATGAAATACGAAGTCTCGATTCGCGAAGAGTTGATTTGAGCCATCAGATCACGGGGAGTTGTGAGTCATTGATCTGGCGCACATGAATTTTGGGATATCGAGGATCGGAGAAGAGAAGTGATCAACCTTCCAACTTCGCGAAACATGAAGTCCTGATACACGAAAGGGAGATCTGGACTATTGGATCACAAGGGTTGTGGACCATTGTTCTGACAAGCAGAACTCACAAATTTAGGTTTCGGAAGGACGGGAAAGCGAACTTCGCGAGACGTGAAGTCACGAAACACAAAATCATGAAACGCTCAAAAGATTGGCCCATGGTCATAGAGAATGGGCACATCGGTGAAGGAGGATAGAAGGGATAGCACGCGCTAGGATCTTGTCGGGATTTCAGAAGTCGGGAGAGTCGACGTGACTCATATGCAAAGGCCTGATACGTGAAATCACAATGCACCTTTCGATTAGGCGACTGGTCACAACCTTGGTCACATAAAGAGAGGGACTTAACCAGGAGAGCTAGTGCCTAAATACACTGAGGCTTTAAAAGCATCAAGGAGAAGCCCACAGGTTCCATATAACCTGCGCCTTAAGCGAAAGAGGGCCTATTCAGTTTATTGAAGGTCCTTGAGGGATTGAAGAGTCAATCAGACTCAGTTTCTTGATTGATCCTAGACCGGTAGGTCACACAACCCTTAGGAGAGAAGGGGGGTTTGCATCAAGCGGTATTAGAGATGATTTTCATCTGTAGATTTTAGGAAAAGGAGAAAAAGAACTCGAAGTTTTACTTTGTGTGTGAGAGATAGTCAACACAATGCCACCGAGGAGATGAGGGGAGGCACCTTTAGCCAATCGTGTTGTAGAAAGAGAGATGTGAGAACTTCGTGCAAGGTTGGAAGTGATGGAAGCAAAAAAGAGAAGAGCACCTGATGTTGGAGACATCAATGATCCAAAGAGCGAAGATGTAGAAGACGAAGAAGTTGCAGGGGAACACATTGCCGAAGAATGCTTGATAAGAGAAATTGTTAGATTGGGAGCTAGAGACAAGATAGAGGTCCCAGTGTATGAAGGTAATTTGGATGCTGAAGAGCTGTTGGATTGGATAAGTTCTATGGAAAAATATTTCGATTATGAAGATGTTGATGGGGAGAAAAAGGTGAGACATGTTGTCACCGGGCTTAAAGGACATGCA
>SNQJ01S0024144.1:73294-94314 GCA_010110895.2 Picea sitchensis | reverse complement strand
TCTGAAATATTTATTTGGACAACCAATTCTAAATGCCAGGCAAAGCAGGTGGTTAGAATTCCTCAGTGAATATGACTTTGATATAAATCATATCAAAGGTAAAGAGAACAAGGTGATTGATGCACTTAGAAGGAGGGTGCATGAGATGCATGCTACAACCATTAGCATGTACCAATCAGATTTGAAAGATAGAATTTTAGTGGCTGCAAAATCATATCAGAAATACGTGGAGGTAAAGGAAAAACTTCAACAAGGTAATTTACCGCATAAAATTGAAGACTATAAGCTAGAAAATGATAAAATTCTCATGAACTGGGGCAGAATTTATGTGTCAAATTCCCAGCAATTGAAAATTCTAATATTGAGAGAAATGCATAATGTACCTTATGTTGGGCATGTAGGTTATTAGAAAACTATTGCAGTTATCAAGAGCTAATATTGTTGGCTAGGAATGAAGAAAGAAATTGTTGATTTCATTGCCAGGTGTTTGGAATTTTAAAAGGTCAAGGCTGAGCATAGACACCAAGCTGGTTTGCTACAACCATTAACCATTCCTGAGTGGAAATGGGAAGTTGTAACAATGGATTTCATCACCAAACTACCTAGAACAAATAAACAACATGATTCTATCATGGTAGTGGTGGATAACCTTACTAAAGCTCCCCATTTTATTCAAGTAAGGCTCACACACAAGGGAACCAACATTGTTGATATTTATATGAGAGAAATTGGTCGACTACATGGTATACCCAAGACAATTGTGTCTCACAGAGATCCAAAATTCACATCAAATTTTTGGAAAGGATTATTCAAGGGATTTGGAACAAAACTGAATTTTAGCACAACTTACCATCCATAGTCATATGGGTAACCAGAAAGAGTAAATCAGGTGATAGAAGACATACTAAGGATGTATGTGATGGATAAACCATCCAAATGGGAAGACTATTTGCATTTGGTGGAGCTTGCTTATAATAATGGGTATCAAACATCTCTAAATATGAGCCCATTTGAGGCATTTTATGGCAGAAAGTGCAACGCACTAGTGAGTTGGGACAACCCAACAGACAGAGCAGTGGTTGGGCCAGAACTACTTAGGGAAATGGAAGAGTAGATGATGAAAATAAAACAGAATTTAAAGGTTGCCCAGGACAGGCAGAAAAGCTATGCTGACAAGGGAAGAACTCATAGGGAATTTAAAGTGGGTGACCATGTGTTCTTGAAAGTAAAGGCCAACATAAGTTCCTTGAAGTTGGGAAATTGTTCAAAGTTGGCAGTTCATTATTGTGGGCCATTTGAAATCCTAGAGAGGATTGAGCATGTAGCATACATGCTTGCCTTGCCTACATCAATGTCTATTCATAATTTATTCCATGTACCATTGCTCAAAAAGTATGTACATGATGCTAATCATGTCATTGATTGGAATGTGATTTAGGTAGAGAAATAAGACGACTTTCATGTGCATCTGGTGGGCATATTGGACTGGAAGATCAAGCAGCTCCATAATTGAGCCATAGGGCTATTAAAGGTCCAATGGACCTGGCACGACCCCGAGGATGCAACTTGGGAGCATGAAGAGGCTATGCAGGTAGACTATCCACATGTTTTTGAAGACTTTTGAATTTTTTATTGTATATTTGTATATACTGCACTGAGGACAATGCACAAATAAGGGGGAGGGGAATGTAATACCCCTAGGCTGAACCCCAATTGTACATATAATTGTAAATGTAAATATGTTTATAGGTTGGTGAGTCGTTGGAACTTGGTTTTGGTGTTGCGAACACTTTCGTAAGTGCACATAGATTCCTTATCAAGATAGGGGCACATAAGTCATAATGTTGCACGCACTTGGGGTAAGTGCGAGATAGTGACCTGGAAGTGCCCAAAGTTGAGTTATAAATGATTGTCTATGTATTGAGGCCGGAGTTCTTGTGTGGTTATTAGGCTAGAGAGCCAGATGCTAAAAATAGTCAATGAGACATCATTGTAATATGTAATCACATGCAAATATTAATGAAGACACATCATTGCGGAAGACCAACCATGTAAAAGAGTATGGGGACTAAACTCCACTAGATAGGGAAATGGGGATAAATTTAAGGATAAGGGGATAAGCTAGGGAGCTTAAGCCCAAAGGAATATTATATTAATATTCCTTAAAGTATAAAGTATGGATAATTATTTTATCCTAAGTTCTAAGGATGGGGACAAGTGGGCACAAGGTAGTTCTCAACATGACAAGATTCAAGTTGGCAACATGCATACATATAATTTGGACTTAGTACATTTTCCTACCATTTCCATCATCATTCACTCAGTCATTCAGCTGTCCTTCGTACCTTCCTATTACTGTCACCGTATTTGTACCCTGGTTAGTTGGGAGTTGGACTAAAGATGCGGGTTGTTGGTCCTATAGGATATTGAAGAGGCGGGTTTTCAGGCCAGTGAGGATTCTCTCCAGATGAGAGAAATGTTGGGAATTGATTCCCAAAGGTGCCAAACTGCAGCTACAGGGCTCTGAGACTTCCTGTCTGACCTATTGTCGAAGCTCTAGAAGGGAAGTGGGGCAACCGAGGGACTGTTGAGCAGAGAAGGGGAACACTTCTTGGGGTGGGAAAAACATGTGGGGAATGAGGGATTGTAGGTTGTTAGTTTGAGTTGGCACCTGTGACTGAGTTTTCCTGTTGTCTGAGATACCTTAGCCGTGTTAATAATCCTTTACCTAGGTGGATTTTAGTCCCAACTCGGGGGTGACCCACTACTGAGAGTTATGAGCAGTGTGGTATAAGGATGGGAGGAATGTGGAAGGTCTACACGTAGTTGGTGTTATTTTAATCAAAGATAAGTGTCAATTTGTGTTAATTCATGTGTTGCGTTAATATTTATGCACTTATTTTCATGGGTTTTTCCTGTGTATGTTGCATGTGTCTTTCTGTTATTATTTTGTATGAATCTGTGCATTTGTTGAGTATATTTTTTTTAATTTAAATTTGTATCAAAGTTCAAAATTTAAGTGGCATAGCCCAGTAGGTGGTTCAGGATGCTACAATAGACTAGAAGGAGATTCAAACTTTAGATTCCAGAAGACCAGGCTTCTAATACTTCTAGAGGAACAAGATATTTAGAACTATGTGAAGGAAAAAATTACAGAACCTGAAGCTGAAAAAGAGAAAATTTAATACAAGAAGAAACAAGCTAAAGCCAAAAGAATCTTGTCAGATACCATGAGTCACTTGATTCCCCGCATCGTTGAATTGAAAACTGCCAAAGAGATGTACGATGCTTTGGTAGGATAATTCAAAAGCAAGAATGTTAACTGAAAGCTAGCCTTGAGAAATGAACTCCATTGTATCAATATGACCAAGGAAGATATTGTTACTACCTTCTTCATGATGGTCTCTCAGACAAGAGATCAACTAAGAACAATTGAAGAAGATGTTGCAGACTCAGAACTTACCTCTATAGTTCTTAATGGGTTTCCAGATTCATGGAAACCATTTATTCAAAGTGTTTGCGGACAAGCAGAATTGCCCAAGTTTGAATATCTATGGGCTCATTCTATCCAAGAACAATCTAGGAAATTATGCAGAGATAGCTCGAAGAGACATTAGGATGAAGGAACACAAATCCCATGCAATAAAAGGAAAAGGAAAGAGAAACCTTGGAATCAAGAATACAGGTAGAAGATCAATTCCAGCTCATGAACGTAAGAAGAAAGATTTGTCAAGGATCAAGTGCTAGAATTATTCTACATTTGGACATTATGCTTCCAATTGTCCTGAGAAGAACGAGAAGGAGAAGCAACATACATCAACAACCGACATTGATGAGAATCCACCAAAAAAGAATATAAAGGTGGTAGATGAACTCCACAAGGAGTATATTGAAGGTATGTTCTCCTCTACTTCATATCCTAGATAATATTTTTTTACTTTTTTATCTTGGTTATTATCCCTGATACTGGAGGCCAAGCTTATGTTTTTTTATCTTGGTTATTATCGTTGATACGGGAAGCCAAGCTTATGTTTTATTTTTGGTTAATATCCCTGATTTAGGAGGCCATGTTTTATATTTTATAGAGGGGTCATTATCAGGCGAGTAGGTTCATGCCCAAAGAAGATATTGGGTATTTTCCTTATACTTTGTTCTATGGCAAGGATGCAATGCTACATATGCATCTTGAATTGAACACCATATAACTAGCCACTACGTTGGAGGATGAGGAAAGAGTTGGTAGAACGTGAAGAGAAATGAAAACAAGATATTACCAATGGGTGGAACTTGAAGAGAAATTAAATCAAGCTTGGTTGGTTGTACAAAATAAGTAGGATGCAACATGTAGGTATTTTGATTATATCAAAACATTTTTGAAAGAGATGATTGGTTTTTTGTGGAACAAAGCCAAGGAAAATCCAAATATTCATGAGAAGTTCAATGCTTTGTGGATTGGGTCGTATCGAATTGAGAAGAAATGTGGTTTTAACTTCTATATACTTAAGAAAATGGATGGGACTATTCAGGAGCTTCCTGTGAATGGGAAACATCTCAAGCATTTCTTCACATAAAATATTTGCCATTCTAGCACTATAACATGGCCTTAGGACAATTATACATATTGTTTTATTTCATTTTCCTTTTGCATTTTGGTATCCATTTTTGCATATTATGACTCCATTATGCCCTAAGAAAGGCATTGTGGATTCTCAGTGACCCGCTAGGTGTCACTATCTTGCGGTTGGAGATCAATGTTGATGATTTTCCTTCCTTTCACCTTTTGGTCAAAAAGACTTGTTGTTTCAAAAAAAATGGGCCTAATCAGTGAAAAATTGAATTTGACTAAGTGAGGAAACTAAAAAAAATGAAGTTTTCCTTGCAATGTGGAACGACCCTTTAAAATCAAATAATCATTTTCATCGCATTACAACATTTTACATTGCAGAATGAGGGAGTCTTCTCTATTTGTGTCCATTCCACTTTTTGCATTCTGCATGTAATGCATAATGCAAGAGTTTAGTTTCATTTCCTTCCATTTTGTAGTAGACATTGTCAAATTTTTGCATTCTCCATATAACGCACAATGTTGGAGTGTTTTTTTCTCCACCACGTTGCATATCTTTTCACCCTAGATTCTCCCATCACCTTTCCAATGTTAAATGTGAAATATTTTGTAACCCCCATTATGATCTGCTTCATTCTACATTTCACCTTCTCGCATCACTGATAGCTCCTATTATCGCAAGATTTGTACTTGTACAAAGCCTACCATAAGACCCCAAATATTGTGTAACTATGAAAGATCCTACCACTGTCACCTTAGTAAGAACTTCCCTCATTTTAGTGATGGAAGAGGTTGACCATAAGGGAGGATTCCCTGGTGAACTCAAGGGATTGAAGTAGAAAGTATAGTATCCATGCCTACTGCCCCCACTCTTGATCACTGAAAGATGGTCTAGGTCAAGGAAGTCGAAGAGGTATAAATTTGTTTAAGTAGTCGCCCAGAACAAGAAGACTTTAAAGCATATATATGATTATTTCCAACTCCAAAAATGAGATTAATACCTCTTACAAACACTAGACAATATAGGTTGCAATGGTTCTTATAAATTTGCAACAAAAAACAATGATATGACAACAATACATGATTTATAACAACAACAACAATTAGTGCTAGAAACCTTTTCTCCCTTCTTGTAGCTTCGACTAGGTCAAAATCAAAAGTTTAGGGCTAAAATCCTAAAGCGCTGGAACTTTAGGGCTTTAGGAGTCTAACCCTAGCAAGGATTCTTTCACAAGTTTTAGACAAAAAATTCCTTGTGAGAGGAAGAAGCACTTATGTTCCTCTCTTAGGGTTTCACCAAGCAAAAGATCTAGCATGAAATATCAAATTTACCACGAAACATTAATAGCATAAAAACAAAATTGCAGAAAAATCACTTACTTCACCAAGATACCATGAGATAAAACCCTAATTTCATAAATTCCCATCCAAAATTAGCAAAACCATCCACAAATTGACCTTCCAAGTATAGTGCATGAGTTCAAGAGAGCTAGTAATTCTTAGAGGGCGAAAATTTCAGAAGTATCTCTCACAAAGGTGAGAAGTGATTATGATAAAATGAAATGTGAGGGTGGCCATTTCATATGAGGCCACCCTAATACAATTTGTCAACATAATTTGTCAACAACATAAAGTAACTGGGACCGACCCCTTAATTTGCCTCCAACAATATGCCAAAATAAAAAAATACATAATAAAACCCTAAAAGGGGTGACATCATGTGCTAGAAGGGTGACGTCATGCTAGGAGAGGGTGACTTAATGCCTCCAAAGGCAAAGTGGAATCCTCTAGGGTTGAAATATTGTGAAGTGAGGTGTCTCCTCACCCAAATCCATGCCAATCATCTCGAGTACCCATCCACATGGAAACCGTAGCCAAGAAGATGACGTTTAGGGATAGAAGGTGACATAAAGGGCCTCCAAATGCCATGTCCAAGGGAGAGAGAGATGAAATCATGTCTCCAAGTGATGTCCAAACACCTGCTATTGCAACATCCTCTATCCTTTATGCACAAAATCCCTAGGGTAATCTACCCATCATGTGGGGCTTCCATCCCATATATGTGGCATAATGACCAGAATTGCTCAAACCAAGCCCATCTATCCATCATCCAAGGTCTCGAGAATGTGAGAGCCAATGTCTAATGGTGGTGAGTCATTGAATGACCCTCTACTCTCCAACACATGTACCAAAGCCTTGTAATAAGGCACAACGTCTTGGGTACGATCCTAGGATGCCCCTCAAGAACCATGTCTAGTACATTAGAAACAAGCCAAAGTACAAGATATGGTTAGCCAAAGTACAAGATATGGTTAGCCAAAGTTCATAAGAAAGATTAGTCCTTAAAGCATACAAAGTAAGCTACAACTTCAAATATAAGCCATGTAAGATAATTCACCTCAGTATTCCCTTCAAGCATCACACCAGCTAGGATCCCATGTGAGTTACCAAGTTTAACTATGGGAGGGTCTTCATCCAACCCTATTAGGTGTGCCACCTAGAAGAGAAATAAAATAACCCAGGTAGAGGGATAGGTCCTGGGAGTGACAAGGGAAATTAAAACCCCACCAAGAATAAGTGTGAAAGTGATATGGTTCATGGGTAACTTCATGGCTTATGGTGTTAATCCATCTCTATGAGCGCCTTTGTGGAGGGTGCTCTTGCTCGAGTTACCCAATATGTGTGTGCCACCTTTTTCCAAACCCTTTTATTAGCCATATTTCCAATCCCTATTTTTTAATATTATATTTGTTAGTCCACTTTAAAAGGTTTCAAGATTTAGCATCACTTTTTTGGGACCGGAACAAGCACTGAATAATTAGAGCTCAAGTTGGATCGACTTTTGGTGGTCCTACTTTGCTATTTTCACTTTATTTTATAGAATCATTTTCTTATTCTTTTATTACAACTACAGAACAACCTATGGGCCTTCATCCCCTCTTATCTTGATAGAATGGACCATAGCCAAAGTTTAATACAATATTAGTGGATCCAAGGTGGAAAGTGTCAAGTATGCTCAAGAGTGAAATGTTACTCTTGGGAAGGCCCCCCAGTATTACCCCTTTTACCTAGGCAGTGACAACACAGGACTAGGGCACAGAAGCTAACTACCAAGGCAAAACAAGGCAACTGACACAATTTCCCAAACCAGTGATCCATTATCCCAATTTAACCAAATATCTTCATATGTATGCCTGACAAATTAAGCACAACACTTTACATGAAATAAGGACTAACATACCTCATGGTGACAATAGCTTACCATCTCCCATACTCAGGGTTGTTTGAATGCGATGAGACTTAGTTGATCCAACTAGGAGGCAAATGAAGGGGTGATGCAGGAGCATCCTTGGCCTCGGGCAATCCACATTACCAAAATCATTTATTTTTTATTTTTGTGCAAGTAGATTGTAGGAGGAATAAGGACCTTGTTGTTACTATGTGTAAGTGTTGTGATTCCTATGTTGTCAAGTATGTTGTTACTCCATGTAAATGTTGTGATTCATATGCTATCACTTCAAGAAACCGTCCATGCCTCTCAGTAAGATAAAGTGCCAAGTGGAAATCGCTTGTGACAAAGGAAAGAACGAATAGAAAATTGGGAAGAAAGTTGGCAATGAACTTCGATGATGGCTTATCTCCTCAATTGCCTGCGAAATGAAACATCCAGGAAAACAAATGGACAGGAAAGGAGGAGGCAGGAGGGAGGAGAACATAAGAGGCTCACCGTGGGACTACGACTAGCTATAGTGCGCGCATACAACTAGTTTGGAAATAACCAAGTCAAATTGATAACTCACAGGTCGATGTAATAAGATTGTGGTTAATGTACCATCTTGGTTTGGTGGTTTCAATTATTGTCATTTATTGTAATAAACCCTTCGATTCCAATACTAAATTAAATCATTCACAATTATGTTGCTTGTAATGTTTGTGATTTGTTGTGCACTTTGAAGGCGAAACAGAGTCTGTAGTTGTTAGTTGTATTGATGTTAATTGTTTGTAGATTTATGCTACGTGTCAAGTAATATTCAATGCTACAGTATTGCTACTCTGCATTAAGCAAGTAGTAGTTTAGAGTTGCAGGTTGTTGCTCTAAATCAAGTGGTATCAAAGCAGGTTTTGCTTTAGGATTTGTACCTAAATTTGCTTCTATGAGACAGGGTACAGAACACCTGTTCGTGGTGGTTGCTCGACAAGGGTGTTGAAAGGTCAAGTTGGGTTACAGAACCAGGAGTGAGGTCTGTAGATGTTGGTGAGACATATACAACTTGGAAGAATGTCACCACGAAGAAGAGGAGCGAGGAGAGGGGGTGTAGGAAATCGAGAACTAGAGGATTTGAGATCGAGAATAGAGGAATTGGAGAATTGAAGGAATGGCGATGTTGGAGTAGATTTAGAGCCAGAAGAAGAAGTTGAAGGGAATCAGGATGGTGAAGAAAGAGATCCAACAGTTGGGTTGATTTTGTACTTGAGTAACAGGGGTAGTGCAAAAGTTGAGGTTTCCTGTTATGATGGTAGTTAGAGAGTTGATGTTCTCGTTGATTGGATTGGGGAGCTCGAAAGATATTTCGAGTATGAAAATGTCAAGGACCCGAATCGGGTGAGATATTTCATTACGAAAATGAAGGGCCATGCAACACTGTGGTGGGATATGCTGCAGAAGCATAGAGTGAATAATCAGCTAGAAAAGATTAAAACATGGAAGAAGATGGTCACAAAAATCAAGAAGAAATTTATGCATGTTGATTACCAGCAGAATTTATATAGACAAGTCCATAACCTAATACAAAGGGAGAAATTTGTTTTTGAATACATCGAAGAGTTCTTTAGGCTATCATTCCGAGTAGACATCAAAGAACCATCATTTCAACGAGTTGCAAGGTATGTAAATGGATTAAAGTATCCAATTCAAGATGAAATGATTACACATTATTTTCGCCATGTTGAGGAAGCCTATCAAGTTTCCTTGAAGGTGGAAGAAAGGATTGATAGGAAAGCACAGCCAAGAGGCAAGGGAAGAGGTTCTAAAGGAAGAGGTAAAACAAGGAATTTTAAAAGTAGTGAAAGGGAAGAATATTCTACCAATGGCCAAGGTGGCAGAGGAGGAAGTAATGCTGGGAAAGGACGAGTAGGATTCAGAAGAGGAAAGAGTAAGTATGTGATTATTTGTTATCATTATGGAGTAGAAGGCCATGAGAAATATGGATGCCCAGAAAAACAAGCTTTAGGGAGAAGAGGTGAAGCATGGACACAAGTCACACAGGTCGATGAGGCTTCTGTTGTTGGAGAGAATGTGATTGTTCTTCAGCAAGAACAAGGAGAGAACTTGATGTATCAGAGAGTGCTACTTAAATATGAACAAAAGGCAGTAGAAGAACCATAACATAACAAGTAAGTTTTTAAAACCAAATTTAAAGTCCAAGGAAAATGTTGTAATTTGGTTATAAATGGGGGAAGTAAATAAAACTTAGTGTCCACCGAAGTAAATGAAAAAATGAAATTGAAGAGGTAGGTCCATCCAACTCCTTACCCTATTTCATGGTCGAAAAGAGGACAACATGTGATTGTGACTAAGCAATGTTTATTAAGCTTTCAGATAGGAAGTCTTCAGAAGTAGGTATTATGTGATGTGGTTGAGATGGATGCATGCCACATACTTCTTGGAAGACCGTGGCTATTTGACAGACAAGTTCACCATGATGGAAATAAAAACACATATGGGTTCAAGAAAGATGGAAAACGATATAAATTAACCCCAATGATGGAAAATGCAGTGGAAACAACAAGAAATTGTGCTGGAATAAGCACTAGTAAAAGCAAAATCATGTTATGTTCCGCCAAAGAATTTTTGTAGGAAGAAAGAAGAGCAACATTTTGTTTAGCAGTGATTCCAAAAGAAGTAAAGAAGGGAGAGGATCCAAATGTTGTAACTGCAAAAATAAAGCCTTTGCTGGATGAATTCAAGGAAATTGTTGTTGATGATTTACTAAAGGGATTACCTCCGGTGAGAAGTATTTCTCACCAAATTGATTTAATTCCCGGATCAAGATTACCTAACAAAGCACCTTACAGGATGACTCCCGCAGAGAGTGAAGAGGTGAACATACAAGTATAGGATTTGCTAGATAGAGGAACGATTAGAGAGAGTTTAATCCCATGTGCAATGCCAACAATATTGACTCCAAAGAAAATAAGAGTGGTGGATGTTCACGGATTCACAAACCATAAATAAAATCACCGTCAAGTATCGGTTTCCTTTGCCAAGGATGGAAGATCTTATGGACTGTTTAAGTGGGGTTGAATACTTCACAAATATTGATTTGAAGAGTGGTTATCATCAAATCCGGATAAGGGAAGGTGATGAGTGGAAAATTTCCTTGAAGAGAAAAGATGGCTTGTTTGAAAGGTCAGTTATGCCATTTGGGAAAACTATTGCTCCCAGTACATTTATGAGGCTTATGAATGAATTCTTGAAACCATTCTTGGGAAAGTTTGTTGTAGTAGACTTGGATGACATTTTAAACTTCAACGAGAACAAGGAAGAACACTTGAAGCATGTGAGACAAGTGTTACAAAGGTTGCAAGAGGAAAGGTTGTTGATTAACTTGAAGAAATGCACATTTCTACAGATAAAATTAGTGTACTTGGGATTTGTGGTTTCCAAGGAAGGATGGAAGATGGATTACGAAAAGGTGAATGATATTTGGGAATGGCCAACACCACAATCCACTTTTGAAGTGAGAATATTCCATGGATTGGTGAGTTTCTATCGGAAGTTCATTAGAAACTTCAGTCAAATTTGTTCGCCACTTATTGAATGCATGAAGAAAGGAAAAATTTAATGGACAACAACAGTAATGAAGGCATTTGCAGATTTGAAAAAGAAGGTGAGAGAGAAGCTTGTTTTGGCACTTACAAACTTTGACAAAGTATTTCAAGTTGATTGTGATGCAAGCGGGAAAACAATTGGAGCGGTTTTAAGCCAAGAAGGGAGACCAATAACATTCTTCAGTGAAAAGTTGAATGATGTTAAAAGAAATTATTTTGTGTATGATCAAGAATTTTATGCATTAGTGCAAGCTTTGAAGAAGTGGAGACATTATTTGTTGCCCAAAGAATTTGTCTTGTTTACTGATCACAAGGTGTTGCAATACATCAATAGTCAAGGTAAGTTGAATCAAAGACATTCTAAATGGGTTGAATTCTTACAAAGTTTCACTTTTGTTCTTAATCATAGACCCGAAAATTCAAAAAAAGTGGCAGATGATTTGAGTAGAAGAGTGTTACTACTTAACACTTTATCTGTGGAAGTGGTGAGTTTGGAAAGCATGAAGTAATTGTATGAAGAAGATGCAGATTTTGGAGAAGCGGGGAAAGCTTGTAAGGCACCGTGGAGTGTCAATACAATAATGTTCCTCTATTATCACATACATGAAGGGTTCTTGTTTAAAAATCAACAGTTGTACATTCCTCAAGGGTCAGAAAGATTGAATCTTATCAAAGAACTACATGGTGGAGGCTTAGGTGGACATTTTAGCATGGTTGAGACCACAATGTTGGTAAAAGAAAGGTATTTATGGCCTAAAATCATCAAGGATGTTAGAAAGTATGTTCAATTCTATAGAATTTGCCAAGTAGCAAAGGGAATATGTCAAAATATGGGACTGCATACTCCATTGCCAGTACTCGAAGGGTCTTGGGAAGATGTGAGCATGGATTTTGTTTTGCGGCTGCCTAAGACACAAAGGAAGCATGATTTCATGATAGTTGTAGTAGATCGGTTTTCAAAGATGGCACATTTCATAGCGTGCAAGAAGACAAGTGATGCAATTGAAGTGGTTGTTTTATTTTTCAAAGAAGTTGTGAGATTTCATGGTTTTCCAAGGAGTATTACTTCGGATTGAGACACAAGATTTATTGGTCACTTTTGGAGGACACTTTGGAAGAAAATGGAATCCAAAGTGTTGTATAGTTCAGCCTATCACCTATAAACCGATGGGAAAACTGAAGTGGTAAACAAAAGTCTTGGAAATTTGTTGAGGAGTTTGAGTGGTGAAAATCCCAGACAGTGGGATATGGTCTTGGCACGGGCTGAATTTGCCTATAATGATTCAATGAATAGATAATCTGGAAGGAGTCTTTTCCATATTGTTTATGGTAGGTCACCAAAAGGAATTGTAGACTTGATAAAGTTGTCAGATTTGAAAGAAAGGAAGAGTGTTGATGCAAGTGATTTTGTAGATGATCTTCAAGAATTGCATGAACAAATGAAAAATAGGTTGCAACGGAGTAATGCCAAGTACAAAAGGAGGGAATATATGCAAAGAAGAACGAAAGTTTTTGAGGAAGGTGAACTGGTAATGGCACATTTTCGGAAGGAAATATTCCTCAGTGGTACCTACAGTAAATTGAAGTACAAAAAGATAGGCCCATGTAGAATTTTGAGGAAAATTTCTGAAAATGAATATAAGTTAGAATTACTAGAGGAATTGGATATCTCTATGATATTCAATGTTGCAGACTTGTATGAGTTTCCTAAAGGAGAAGAGAGTGATGAAATAGTTATGTTGGATGAATGGAAGTGACAACTACCAGTCAAACTAGTGGAATAAATGGAAGTAATTTTGACCACAAGGATTGGTAAAGATACCCGTCGAAAGAAATATCTGGAATATTTAATTAAATGGAAAAATAAGGGATTAGAAGATGCATCGTGGGTGTCAGAACAAGAGTTAGTGTGCCAACAAAGTTCTTCAACCTATGGACCAGTTACCACATGAGCTGGAAGCTCATGATTTTTTTCTTGCTAGGGGTGTCTCATGCAGGAGCATCCTGGGTCTCAGGTGATCCACATCACCAAAAACATTTTTTTTATTTTATTTCTGTGCAAGTAGATTGTAGGAGGAATAAGGAGTTACTCTGTGTAAGTGTTATGATTCCTATGTTGTCACTTATGTTGTTACTCCTATGTTGTTACTCTGTGTAAGTGTTGAGATTCCTATGTTATCACTTTAAGAAATCATCCTTGTGTCTCAGGAAGATCAAACAGCAAGTGGAAATTGCTTGTGACAAAGGAAAGAGCGAATGGAAAATCGGGAAGACGGCTGGCAACGAACCGCCATGACGGTTCATCACCTCAACTTCCTAAGAAACAAAACAAATAGGAAAATGAATGGACATGAAAGGATGAAGCGCAAGAGAGTAGAACAGGAGAGGCTCAACGTTGGACTGTGATTGGCTACAGTGCATGCAGACAACTAGTTCAGAAATAACCAAGTCAAATTGATAACTCATAGGTTGATGTAATAAGACTATGGTTAATGTATCAGCTTGGTTTGGTGGTTTCAATTAATGCCATTGATTGTAATAAACCCTTCGGTTACAATAGTGAATTAAATCATCCACAATTATGTTGCTTGTAATGTATGTGATTCGTTGTGCACTCTGAAGGCATAACATAGCCTGTAGTTGTCAGTTGTATTGTTGTTAATTGTTTGCATATTTATGCTCTATGTCAGGTAATATTTAGTACTACAGTCTTGCTACTTTGCGTTAAGCAAGTAGTTTTTTAGAGTTTTAGGTTGTTTCTCTGCATCAGGGGGTTGTTGGACTGCCATCTGTGGACATCTTGGCATCATCATCATGGTGTAGATCATGTTCTCCATTGCGGGCCTCAAGACATGATCTCCTCCAGTTACCCCTAGGCATGGGGGGGTAACAACTCCCACCTTAATTCTTCCCAATTTTCCATCATTCCCAACCTCGCCATGAATTTAAGGTTTGTGCATTCCACATTGCATCAATGCATGGTGCCTTGTGCTTGATGTGGTACCATCTAGAAAGGATTGCATTTTTTGGTCCTCATGATTTTACTTCGGGATTAATGAAACAACATCAATATTATGACCATAGATTGGCATTGTATGTTCGAGACTATCCATTATGATAAGGGAAAGTTAAGGATGGCAGTACCTATGAAGAAATTCAAGCCATATTGTGGGAAGACTGAGAATACATTAGCCCAAAGAGATAAATATTATCGATGGACTACATCCTAGAAATGGTATGCAGCTATAGAGGAAGAAAATTAAAGAGAATAAAATTTGGACTTCTGGTTTAGCTAAAGCATGTTGCATTCCTAAAATGTTCAACTTTCATCAAGTTACATAGTGGTGTTCAAAGTGATTTGACTCAAAAAATTGTTTGGTAAATTTGAAAGAGGTGAGAAAAACTCTTGTTCTTCTCACCCCCATTACATTTAGGAGTATGTTGCAGCTACCAAAGCTAACCAAACTTTTTAGAGTTCCTAAGGCCAATACCTTTTTGAGTGCTCATTGCAGTGGTGTTTCTATTTTAAAATAATGGCTCCTCTATTTTATTATTGAGTGAATTAGGGCATGTCGGATTGAAATTACATAAATAGCAGAGCCTTATAGTCAATTGGCATGGTTATTTTCTTAAGTTGTCGACCAAGAGACCATCGTGCAATTTCCTAAGTATGTTTTGCATGTTATATATTACACTNTTGAGTGAATTAGGGCATGTCGGATTGAAATTACATAAATAGCAGAGCCTTATAGTCAATTGGCATGGTTATTTTCTTAAGTTGTCGACCAAGAGACCATCGTGCAATTTCCTAAGTATGTTTTGCATGTTATATATTACACTTTGAGTAAAAAGGTAGTCTTAAATTGGGGTGAGCTCATATACAATGAAATTGCCCATCAATTGTCAAATTTCCATAACATTGGAAAGTTTTCCATGGCTTCATATAACTTTTATGCATTTATTTTCTAGAATACATTTGAGATACTAGCTCTCAGAGGTGATGTCCATATTCAAACTAAGCCAATTCCATATTGGTATCTGTCATTGAGTAGACATAAGGCCCCATTCAACTTTTACAGGGTTTAGGATGCATTTGTGGGGAGATTTAGGTAAATGAATGTTGGGTAGGTGACAAATAGGATGGCATTGGAAGCCTGAACCCTCCTTGTTGGAAGGGGTTGAGTATTTTTATGAAGAGCAGTTTAACTACATCTGACTTTATGGGTTTGAAAGGAGACCTTATCTTTACCTATATTTGTCTGTGATAGGTTATTTCTTATTAATTTTTGTCAATAGTATCATAGATGGTCCACCTTCTGTGATGAGAAGAAGATGAAACAATTTATTTCAACTCCTTTTACATGTGCAGGGTTATTGTAAATACTATAGCTCATATAACAAAGATTGCATGAGGTTTTCAGGCTTTTGAATTGAAGAAAGTCAAGGCCATTTGAGGTTATGACCCCCAAGGGATATTCAAGGCTCATATGATAGCATCCAAGTATGGCTCATACTTTGTTGGGATGAATAAGCAAGATGAAGGGGAAAGTGACAACGAAAACATCAATGTGGAAATCAAAGGATCAAATTCAGCGAAAGATGTGATAACATCCCAAGATGATTCGCATACTTTAGTTAGTTTGAATACATGAACCAAGAAGAAAGTTATAAGAGATAAAGAAATCCAAAACATTGTTGAAGAGATTGCCCCACCCTTCAAGCAAAGAGGAAGGTTAGGGGTGAGTGGAAGGGATGATTTATGTATCAATATGGATAGGGAAATTATTTCTTCCTCTAAGAAATCCACCTCGGTCACTTCCCTGGGAGGAAAACACAAAATCATTGCCAAAGTTGGTGATAATGGTGATGACAGAGGCATGATGAACTCTAAGCTTGAGAAGGAACACATTATTCTTTCTATGCCAAAATGAAAAAGGTCTCCAAACTAAACAACCCAAGACTCTAGAGGTAGATGTGAATGACATAGAAATAGACAACCAAGTAGGTGTATTCCCTACTTGGGCCATGATATAATTAGGAAACAACAATTTGATTGAGAGGGAATGTAACATCCCCATTTAATCCCCATAAATCATAATGAAATTGTGCAAATACGATTTAGGTTGGTGAGTCTGTATGTCTCAGGATAGAGAGCATGTATTGATCAATATGGCCAAGGGTCGAGCTATCTAATTTGTATAGTGAATTATTAATAATTACACACCATTGGCTATGATACGAGAAGGACGATAACGATGGGGAGCTATGATTCCACAAGAGAAGGGGCTAAAGGGCGGTCCAAGGGGAAAACTCATGTTATTTTCCTAAGCTAATGTATAATTACCATCTTATCCTTCCTTTGACTTATTAGACAGTCCATCATTGAATTCATGTAAGAGGTTGGGTGAGGGAGTCAACTCACCTAGTTATGATAGCATGGGATGAGTACAAGAAAGCATGGAGGGAAGTGTGAGAGTCAAGGAATCCTTTTAGAAAAGAGTGAGATTAAAGCAAGCATGGGGGGAGAAGGAAATTCGAGTAGGAAGAAGGGATAGTTTTTACATGTTGTTTTTGGGTAGAAAGACGATTTCGGGGGTGCTGAGAAAGAGCACCAGTCATGCTAGCCATGGAAATATAGCTTGTTGAGTTGACTTTGATGCTGAAAATGAGGTTGGGTGCCTGTAACAACTTGGTGGAGATGTGAGATACGCTAAGAGTGAGGCTATGTTCTTGTTTTTTCATTTTGTGTTGAGGAAATGGCTCAAGAGCCTTGAGAAGGTTGTTGTGAGAATTCGTGAAGTAGTTGAGAGTTCATGGAGTCCCCAACTATGAGATTTCCTATCCAACCATGAATCAGAGCATTGGAGGGAAGTGGGAAGGCATGAGGGGTTGCGTGGATAAAAGGGGTATCCCACTCCTTGTGTTATGCAGGTTGAGGGGAAGAGAGCTGGTGGATTGGAACTGTTGTTGGAGTAGAACCTGGGTTTTGGGTTGTTGAATGTGGAGAGTGGATAGGCAAGAGAGCCAAACCTCCTAGTAGATTAATAACCTTAGCTTAGGGGTGGCTTGTTGTTGAGAGAAAATGAAAATCAAGCACATGGTTGGGAGGAACATCCTTCGTACACAACCAGTTGGTGAATAACCAAGAGATAAAGGTTTATGTAATATTGTATCATGTTTGTTCTATTTCATAAATGAATATCTAACTGGCGTTGTGTTTGATTGAATGGTTGCATTCATGTTCTTAAATAACTTGTTCGTTGCATGTTGAATTATGGGCTTGTTGCCCCTTGGTTTATTTTATATGTATGGGGAGCTTTTAATTCCTTTTTTAGCAGTTTGGGTATGTTACAATTTGGTATCAAAGTTATTATTTCAACACTAGACTTGTATGGGGCAAAGATTAATACGAAGTTGATAAATTCATGGTTGCATATTTTTAGCGTTAAATTTGGGGAGAATGGAAAGATCTGAGTGAAATCCCTAAATTTCTAAGCGAATTCAAGTTGAAATTGCACACAATATGGTCAAAGAGATGATTTATTGCATTGATCTACAAGTTGCAGAGTTAAAAATTGGTCTGGGAGGTCGAATTTCATGTTTTTATGGTTGTCTTGAAGGTTAGTGTAATGGATGGCTGAGATCGTTTTGATCTTAAGATCAATGGTCTAGATTCATTCTAGATTTAGACAAAAAATTCTATGTTAAATAAGTTCATCGAGATGACAAACTCTTCAACTCTCCAAAGTCACAAATTTCCTAGTTTATCGATGAAGAAAATTTGAATGCACCTAAAAACCCAAGTTTAATTTCCCATTGAAGACGAGTGTGTTGAGAAAGTTCAATGAAGATGAGTTGAAAAAGTCCAACGAAAACCAAGAATTTTGAAGTTCGTCGAAGGACAATTTTTGAAGTTCGTCGAAAGACAAATTTTAAGACCATCAAAGGACAAATTTCTCAGTTCACCAAAAACCAAATTTTGAAGTCTGTCAAAGGAAAAAAATTGAGTTCACTGAAGAGACCTTTTGTAGGTTGCTAAAGTGTGTGTTGAAGGTTGTCGAGGAAATATGTTTGAAGTCTGTCGAAAGTCAAATTCTAAAGACAATTGAAAACCAAATATTGAAATCGTTGAAGGTCAATTTTTTCGATTCACTGAAAGACAAGTTCTGAAGTCCACCAAAAGAAGGATTTTTTTCCAATCCGTCGAAAGAGAGAAGAAGAGAAAGAAAGAGAAAGAGAAGGAAAGGAGAAGAGAAGGAGAAAAGGGAAGGATAAAACAGAGAATTTACCAAAAAAAAAACATGGAGCCAAAAAACTTGTTTTGGCCATAACAAGAGCATTTCAACTAAGATTCAAATGACATTTAAGGGGTATGCCCATAGTGACGAGGGCTATAAGAATTCCAGTGAGGGCCTATCACACACCCACTACGACAACCTAGATTTTTTTATTTTATTTTCATCTTTTCTTCGAGGGACAGAATCCTCGAATTTCTATGGGGCCTAGCGCAGACCATCCCTTCCCTCATTCTCCTCCATGTGATCGTTGGCTATGACCACAGACCTTACCAAAAAGGTGCTTCCGGCTTTCGTGATGCGAGCGTTCCCTTGTTCTCTGTCTTTCGAAATGTCGAAACCTAAAAGGGTCTAACAGATCCTTAGCTCCTCCCTTGGGTCGATTTTCATATGACCGGTCCTATGACCTGGTGCTATTCCTCTAAATGCTTTATGGGTTTCGCAATTTGGGGAATCGCGATGCAAGCGTTCCTCCTTTCCCTTTTGAATCCCCAAGACTCGAAAGCCTGGTATCATTCGGATCTACAGTCCAGATCGTTGGCTTGATGAACGGCCCAGATTAAATCCCGGCATTCTACCTTTCAGGATTTTGGCGGGGTCTTCACTCCTATTTCCTTGATCTCCAGAACCCCGACGGCTTTAGATCTTTGCCACGTGTCCCTACAAATGGACGGTCCAGATTCTTTCGAGACTCCTCCTTCCTACCACAAGACCCTGTCTGATGACCTCGGGCTCATCCACAGAGCGCATCAGGGTTTTTCGTACCCGGATTTCATGACTTGCAAAAACAAGGGATCTTGCCCTTTGGTTTCCCGGGTGCTGAAACACCGAAACCTAATCTTGTTGAATTGATTCGGGGTTTCGCATATCGGGATTTCTCGACTGGCGAAGACGAGGGGTCTTACCCTTTGCTTTCTTGGGTGTCGAAACGCCGAAACCTATTCATGCTAACTCGATTCGGGGTTTCGCATACTGGGATTTCATGACTGGCGAAGACGAGAGGTCTTGCCCTTTGGTTTCCCGGGTGCCGACACACCAAAACCTATTCATGCTAACCCGATTCGGGGTTTTGCATACTAGTATTTTGTGACTGGCGAAGACGAGAGGTCTTGCCCTTTGGTTTCCTGGGTGCCGAAACGCCGAAACGTATTCATGCTAACCCGATTCGGGGTTTCGCATACCGGTATTTCACGACTAGCGAAGACGAGAGGTCTTTCCCTTTGGTTTCCCAGGTGCCTAAATGACAAAACCTATTCATGCTAACCTGATTCGGGGTTTCGCATACCGGGATTTCATGACTGGCGAAGACGAGAGGTCTTGCCCTTTGGTTTCCCCGTTGCCGAAACGCTGAAACCTATTCATGCTAAACTGATTCAGGGTTTCGCATACTAGGATTTCGTAAAGTGGCGAAGATGAGGGGTCTTTCCCTTTGGTTTCTCGCGTGCCGAAATGCCGAAACCTAAGAGAACTACTCTTTCTTGTACAAGGTTTCCAGACTCAGATCACATGATCCTTCAGAGAGTTCATGGGTAATCATCCCTAGGCTTGGTGACCTGACTGAAAATCCTTCCTAATTCGTCGAGCTATGAACTCTTTGACAGGGGTAAAGTAAACTCGTGGGTTTACCATAACGATAGTCTTTTTAAGGAACTCACTCCAGCTCTAGAATGCGAGGAAACTTCCCGAGAGGAGGTGCCTTCGGGAAATCAAACCAGGACATAGCGTGAGTCAATAGACGAAACAAATCTCCAGGGAACGGACTCGTATTCTGAACTTGTTCCTTTTATACCTAAACCGATTATGATCATATAAGTATAAGTATGCATCCATTATTTCTGATCAAAACACCGAGCAATCATTCCACAGAGAAATCATTATGGGAGGATAAACATGAGCATGTATTCATGATATACAATTAGAAATACAAGGCATAAAATACTTATCAGAAACACCAGGTGTAACGCGACTGCTAGGAGGGGTGCTCATTTCCACCCAACCGTAGGCTCAATGACTCCAAATGGATTTACCACTGGCCACCCCCGAGCTAGACCACGATGCTTTGAGATTCAGTCTCCTACTTCCAACTCAATGAAAGTCAAGGACGAAGGTTACTCTCCTTCTCCTGATATAGAAAAATAATCTTGGATGAAGGTTACTCTCCTTCTCCTATATTCATAACTCCCTGTGTTTCCAGAGTTTCTCTAGTTCTCTTCTGCGATCCCTGTCGCGCGCTCTCTCCAATCTACTCTTTACCACACTTCCTCTCTTGCCTTTTTTCTGCAAGATTGTGTGTGGCGCGAATTTTCCCCATCCGTGGACAGGTCTGGGAG